>SNQJ01S0008380.1:29121-84887 GCA_010110895.2 Picea sitchensis | reverse complement strand
TGTAATGAATGATGGTGTATTACAGCCATGAATTGATGCTTGCATGTCTAAGATGCATTGGCATGTGCTACGTTTTTCTCAAAGCTATGAATCATGAGAGTCTTAGCATGGATATTATTGACTAGATGCACTGGAGCCCTGGAAGGAGGTGGAAAACCTGGGGGGATGCATGGCATAGAAGGGGGTCCATCTCTTGGGTTGTACAGGTTGGATAGAAGAGAGCTAGTGTACTTTGGATTGTTGTGTGTGTTGATAATCCTGTGAGAGCTTGAGTGGGGTTGGGAATCTAAGTGACACCCTGGAACTATCCTTGTGGAGTCATAGCCTTAGCTCAGGGGTGACATTGTTGTTGAGACTTGGAACATCAGTGCCTACAGTTGGGTGGAATGTCCTTGGTATGCATCTAGTTGGTGATTCATGTCATCAAATATAAGTGCTCTCTGTCATAGTTTCATTTACCTGTATATTTATTTCCATTGTGTATTAATTATTATCTGTGAGATTCATGTTTATAATGTGCATGCTTGTTGGTTATTGTTATGTATAGAATTGCATTCATTTCTTTTATTTTGTAGCATGAATATTTATCTCTGCATGTGAATATTTCATGCTTCTTTGTTAATTAAAAACTTATCGAAATTTGAATTTAGTTCAGAAGCAAGGTTTGAAGTAGCGTAGCTAGCCTTTGGGCGGTTGGGTACGTTACACTTCATCAAGGATGTCCCTATTGGGTATCCAAATCAACTCCATTTTCACTTCCATTGAACACCTTTTTGACCCATCAAAACCACTATTTTCATCATAATCATCACTCTTTTTTCTATAAAGGTCATTCAAAGGCTCATAAGGTAATTTCATTGGTTTGTGTTGTAAACTTCTAGATTACACAGGCATTCAAGATATACTACATTGTGAAGCACATCAAGAACACACACACAACCCAATAAAGAAGAGATAGTTAGGGAAGGATACATGTATACCAGTCTACATAGGTAAATCAGCTACAACAACCACCAATTGTATAGGAAGATACATGTATACAAGGTTTATTGTGACTAGATTCCAATGGATTTGAATGATTATATATCACATATCCCAACTCCTCGATTCCACATGATTGACTCGGTCGATTTGTTGCAGCTATGTGCCATCGGCTGTCATACTCACTTGCAAGTTTAGATTTCTCCCAGGATCCATCGAGGTGATCTTCAAGGATGATCCCTCAAACTACCATGCCTGGGGTGTCTTGTTTTGGAATCGACGAGGGTCTACAACATCAACCAATCCCACCATTCCCTTTCTTTCTTTTTCATGACCCATGGTACTATTCTGCAACTCTTCTATCAAGGGGCTCAATCAATTCAATTGTTGTGTGTCATCATCTTGTCTTTTAAGCTCTAGTGTGTGTGTATGTTATCTAATGTCTCTTTCTTGAATTCCTTCAACTACTGTAAATTTTCATGTTCAATACTCATCATGAATTCTCTCTACAAGTACTTTGCTTGATCAACTTCTACACAAATTTCCTCCATCAATGTCGATCTTTCAATCAAGTGCTTGATTTTTATGTGTTCACTGTTGTGATGCTCATCAATATTTGTTTTCTACTGCTGCTATCAGTCATGGATATTCTTCTTTGTGATTTCAATGGTTTATCCAATTTACATTTTCATGAAGGACAATTCTTCTATGACTCTCTAACTGTTAGTAAAATACAAAAAAAAATCATGTGCAAGGTTTGACTTCATTTTGTCAACTGGGTATCGACTAATATAGGTGAGAAACCGATCTCGTTAGATAAGGATTGAATTACATTACATAGGTGGAGGGGATCACCTACCTTCAAATAATATGGACAATTAACCCCCTCCTTATTTTGACTTCAAATTTTACAATAAATCTTGAAACCGACACAATCAACAACATGTTGTGTTTTTCTTTTTTCAACTCTAGATTAGAAATATACTACTCAACCTCATACTCAACTTAGACTCAACTGATCGATTATAAAATTGACTCAACTATATTATTTAACTATCCTTCATGCAACATTTTAATACAAATGAAACCATTTATACAACACGTTTTCAACCATACTATAGACCACCATTCTCATGTCCTCCCATAATGACTTGTAACAACAAAATCTTTTTGAATGTAATTTGGTTTCCATAAAGTTGAACCATTTCGATTAGTTTTCTTAACTATAGTCTGCACCCATCTCTGCAACCTTTACAACTATTTGAATTATGGATCATTGCCACAATTGCATGATGCATCAATGAGAACAAATTTGTGTGTTTGGTTTTCTATTGTAGTTTCCAACATGTCTCATTCTCTTCAATGTATGTTCAGTTTGGCATTGTTATTTCCTTATGATCTATTGACATTGAATTTCAACACATGATATCATCGAATACCTATCATCAAACTATCTCTTAGCAGATCAAGAGTCAATGTGTGTTGACTTTACCTATCATCATTATCCTCTACTCAGTTCTTCTCCCCGTGTAGAAGCACTACCCATAAAGTTGGTTGCTTAGTTTGTGTTGTATCTGTGTGGCATGAGACTCATTCAAACTACTTAGCTTGTGTTGTATCTATGTGGCATGAGACTCATTCAAACTTGTGATAATTAATGACCAAATATATGACCAAATTAATAACCACAATACAAGCTATAAATGACCAAACTAAATATGACCACATTTTTGGTCACGTGATAAGAGACTGGAAATTAGCCACCAACGATCGCCAAATCAAAAGTGGTCATTTATATGTGGAATTTGGTCATTCTTGTGGTCACTTATCTCTCATTTTGTATGAGTGTTATAATTAGCCACTCAAATCTGCATATCCAACACTTAGTTGGATTTTGAGCAAAATTAAATAGAAAAAATCCTTAAAAAAGGACTACCTTTTAGTCTAAGACTAAAATGATTTGTCATGTTCAAGATGATATTGAAATATGTGTACACTTTGTGCTACCCAAAATTTGTGTGTTTTCCATTCAAGATGGTATTTTGAGTTTTACTTATACACATTGTTCTACCCAAAACTTGTGTATTTTCTGGAGATAGTGTTTTGAGTAAAGATAGTGTTTGGATTGGCCAATGCCCCCTTATGGTTCCCTTGATTTGATTGCTGATTTCACAAGCCACTTACAATTATATGATTCAAAATCCATTGTTGGAATAAGGTAATTATTTCAGTTAATTGTTATAGAAAATTCTTAGTTAAATCTAGATCTTTTGTTGTAAATTGAATTGTCTAGATTGACTATTATTAACAATATTAATCATAGTCATAGCTTTTGGATGAGACATTTTAACAAAAAAACAGTTCAGAGAGATAAGAGTTCATTTAAGCTACAAGTTCCTTTTTTGCTAATTTTCTTAAATTTATAGAAAAAGGTAAAAAAAATAGTAACAATAAAATATGGGGAAATGCATTTCATTGCAATCTAATTATCAAAATTATTTGCAATACACCCATTCATAATACTTAAATAGTTTATATTGCAATAATGTTTTCAATCAAAACATCATGTTCTTAATTTCACAACTAAATACTCAATAATTACAATGTGAAGTTCATATTCAAAAAAATATAAGAGTTTCAAATTTTATGGTGCACTTCCCTTTGAAAATTAATCAAAGAATACAACTAATATACCCTTCATGGATAATCATAGCAAAAACATGTTGAGGCACAAAATCTAGCATAAAAGATAGACTTGTGCTTCAACTTTAAATTTGTTGATTCTCTCACTCACCATTTATGTATATCAATAAAGACAAAATGAATGTCCTATCAAAAAAGATATTAAAAGTACAAAACTATTAGTTGACAACAATGTCTCCAGCCAAGAAATTTCCAGTGTGAGGATCTTGAGCTAACACATTGAGGAATTGGACAACTTCCTCCACCTTGGCAACCAAGGAATCAGGAGAATTCAACAAAAGAAACAACTCATTATTTTCCATCTCCAGCAGCATACCAGTAATTTTACTTGCAAGTTCAAACTATAGATAAATACTACATTAGCTTGATTATTCATGGTCTAGGTTCTACTTAGGCTTACAAGAACCAAAAAAATCTTAAAGTAGAGAACAACAAAATTTTAGAGGGTTCATTCTTCCAAATGACCTGATGACCTGATGATGTTGAACAAGAGGAAATAACAACTCCCCAATCATATACTTCTATTGTTGTGTTGATGTAGTAGCTAGAAAACTGCTCCATACCTCTGATGCTTGATTTGTTGCTCCTACAAACTTGCTCCAACAACGAATACAGATCCATTCATTGTAGTTTGGGGTGAAAACCATCATTGGGGATTGAAGTATGTGTCATATTGTTTATTTCATGAGGTCAACCATTAGGCGTGTATTTCAGACTCTGCTTCACCACATTCCAGGATCAGTTCTAAGCTAAGAAACTTAATATAATGGATGAAAGGATTCATATTGTTTACATCAAAATATCAAGAGATGTAACTTTGAAATCTTGTAGTTGTTTGAGAAATCATGAAAATATAAATTATATTATTTCAAAGTTCCTTGAACATGTAGGATGGTGTAATCATGTTTACTACAACCATGGAAACAATTCAATGCCTCTTTAGAATTCAGAAATTAGTAAACGCTATGATGAAACATTACTAATCCATGATATATGACAACTCAAAATAAAAAAATCCACTTGTTCAATGAAAGTTGGGAATGAATAAGTGTAGAAAGTCAAAATATGTCATTCAATCATTGGAAATAAATTGCATACATTATCCATATCTTCTTGAGATAGAGGATTTTATATGGTATTTAGGTGAGTCGTATGGTTGTAATGTGTCATTTTTTAGCATCATAATCTTATTTTTTGTACATTTGAATATGTTCTAAGAATTAAGAAGCAAGATCATGGATCATGTCAGCTTTAACTGAAGAGTATATTTCCCTTGAAGGGTCAAGAGATATTTGTTCCCAGGTTAAGGAATCATATGAGTTCATGGTTACTTTTGAGGCCTCTTGGAAAAAAAATTGTGAATTGTTAACTCATTCCATGGCATTAAATTGTCAAATTGACAGGATTTGGCATGCTGTCAATTTGGATATTTTTCATTAGATACTATCCCAATTAGATTTTCTATGAGTGTTAGTATTATCATCCTTCATAAATGTTTAATGCCTTCAATCATGAATTGAACCTTGGCCTCATGTTTTATATATGAAATATTAGGAATGACCCTGATAAAGAAGCTGGTAGAACTAAAATGGATGCAAATGTTGTTTGGCTCATTAGAAAGCCTAGATGTTGTTATCTCATTAATTGGTTCCTTTTTGGGCTTATTTATGTCTGGATATACTCATTAGTTGGTTCCTTTTGGGATTATTTATGTCTGGTTATACTTATTGGCTAACATTTTTGTCATTGAGCATGTTGTGTGATAGGGTGGAGAATAAGTTGGTCTAAATTAATGAAACATGAATTCCAAGGGAAAAAATGTTCCTTTTTTATGCTACACTCCTATCTTATATAAGGAAAAATGTTAAACAAAGTTAATAATCTCTTTACAGAGAGATACTCATCTCTAGTTAAGATTTCTATTTTGATTTTCTTTTCTTTCCTGTTTCATTGAACTGCTTCAAGAAACATTCCTTGAGGGGAATCTCTACAAAGAGTGGATTTCCTTTGGATTAGGTGCGAAGTCTTGAGAGGTAACTATTTTTTCCAAAATTTCCCCTTGAACCCAACCTATTCTCTTTGAAACTCATGCCATATGGGCGGGGAAGACCACAATGAGATCAAAACCTTGGTGGTCAGCTTAATACTCTGTTGACGTCACTAGAGAACCAACACCCTGCTGGCTAATTCATTGTTCTTGCATTCTTCCATCGGTAGTTTTATGAGTTTGAAAACCTTTTTGCAATTATTTTCATTCTTGGATGCATTTCCATGGAAGAAATTATTATTTATTTTTGCTTTGTTGATTTTGTCTAATGTTGTTGGAGTTACCATATTTTATCAACATATGCCACCCTTCCTCAACTTTTCCTCTGATATATGCACTTCATATATTACTTCTTTCAATTCGTCTTTAACCATTTTCCACCTTATCTCACACCTCAAATTTGTTGATCTTATATTCAACTGGGGGTTCTTTCTTTTTCTACCAATTGATATTTCCTTCCAAATTGCATGGCAATTTTGTGCAAGTATTTGAAGTTTTCCATGTATTTCTATTTTTTTCCCTTCATGATTCAATTTTCCTCTAACCTGTCTTGCAAGTACACTTTCAACTTTTCCTTGGAACAAACACTCTTTCTCCATTTCTGCTAGTCTCTTCACTTATTATTATGCTTTTTCTATGTATATTCTCTTCAAATTTGTTGAAATGTTGTTTTTGCAAGTCTGTTTTCTTCCATGATTTCTTGTAAATCATGTCTTTCATTTCCACTAGCACCATATCTATTATCTGTTGCAGCCAATATTATTATGTATAAAATGTTGATGAGTTCAAAACAACATTTTTTTGTACTTTATAAATTGCTTCTAGATATGCTTTTGGATCATATTTTACGGTTTACCTAATTTTCTCATTTATTCAACTAGACTGGGAGTTACTTCACACACACCTAGGATTTATTTTTCCTAAGGTTTTTTCTATGTTTATTAGTCATTATTCAGTCTCCTATATTTAGGAATAATATTCCTCTAGGGAGAATATTCTATTCAATTTTCACTTCAGTTTGATCAGTTGAGTGGAGTCTAGATGCCACATTGGGATTATCACCATGCAACATTGGGATCATCACCAGCTAATGCGCATTTTCCTTGGGATCATCACTAAACTTGTGCATTACTCATTATTCCCCATTCTCCTCCTCATTTCACTCTATTTCAATCAGTTAACTGAAGACTAATAGACTAGTTAACTCAGCTAGGTGGCAGTTCACTCTCGTAACTTCCCGAGAGACTAGAATAGGTGGCAGTTTACTCCCATAACTATTGGTGTGTGTCCATATCACTCTATACCACCACTATAGTGCATTGGATTCTCCTCCAATGCACATTGATTGAGTTATACAGAGTATATCATGTGTAAATTATCATTCATTCATTTGGTTAATGAGAATTCTTCCATTCTTTCTCTTCTTCTTATCTTTTCTCATATTTTCTCTGCAATTGTGTACGTCAATTCCCATATAGATCTATTCTATGTAGGGTCAACACATTTACATGGTATCAGATCTAACGAACTGCTAGGGAAAAGACACACCAAATTATTTTTGTAGGTACCGAAGATTGAAGACAGCGAAAAAATGGAATTTCCAAAATAATTCATTTTTATACCTTAAAACTTCTTTGCATGGAAGGAGAATATGATAATGCATATTTGAAGCATAGGATTGTATAGGTTAACCATGAACACAGAGGCAGAACCAACGTCAACCTTAGAAAAATACAAGTATCTAAATCAAATGGATGAAGCGTTCAGAACAATATGCAGTCTCATTTCTCCTTAACTTCTCTTTCACATATCCTCCTGTAAAACCCCCAATGAAGACTAGAACACCATGGAAGGGATTTTTGGAAAACAAGATGAAATGAGGGGACACATTCTTGAGGTGGAATTGCTCACATTGGATCCAAAAAGCTTCGACAATCTCCAATATTTCTTTACCAAATATAAGGATTTGTTGTCACAACTCAAGGCTTGTGAGGTTGATAAAACTAAGGAGGAAAAACAAATGGTTCTCACCATTCTCTCCAAACTTGGTCCAGAATACTCAGTGTTTGTATCCACATTTCATTCAGTTAKATTCACATCTATATCTACCTGGAAGATGCCTTCTCTAGAGGACTTTATCGAGTCTCTGACATGAGAGCAAAGAAATCTCATCAACATGGGAAAAATCAAAGGCCCAAAGGTGGATGCACTTACTGTGTAAGATGGAAGCAGTCATCAATATCAGAAATATAAATATAAATAAAAAAGGAAATCACATGCAAATCCGAAGAAGTAAGGGTGCTCAAAACCCTTCAACGATGCCTCTGGATCCAAAGGTGGAAAGGGGAGAAAAGGGGAGAAATGTTCTTACTTCCATAAAGGATTCCATCCAAAATCTGCATGTATGCAGAAATAGATAGATCTAATGACCCAAATACTTCAGCAAAACAACCTTGGAGAACGCATCCTTGAGGGTGCCAATAAGAAGAAGCTAGAAGATTAGAATCCCAAGAAAGGCAATTCTAGCCATATTTTTGTTTCCATCAACTCCTCTCTCGATGCTTGGATCATAGATTCAGGAGAATCACACCACATGGATGCAACAAAAGAGGTATATTCTTCATTGGATGCATGCAAAGGTCCTCCTATTCTTATGGGGGACAACTCTCTAGTCGAGGTCACCGACAAAGGATTGAACTCACAAAGAGAAGCTTCAAGAATGTGTTGCACGTTCCCAAACTTTATGTCAATCTTCTCTCCATGTATCAGATGAAAAATTTTGGCACCAGAAAGAGATTCATATTCATACCTTATGCAGTGGATATCTATGACATGAAAACCAATTCCAGGGTTTCTACCGGTGAGGTAAA
The DNA here is from genome assembly GCA_010110895.2 of Picea sitchensis. Lineage (NCBI taxonomy): Eukaryota > Viridiplantae > Streptophyta > Pinopsida > Pinales > Pinaceae > Picea > Picea sitchensis. The sequence goes on along the minus strand of SNQJ01S0008380.1, from coordinate 76,286 downwards.
TCATCCGTCTAGTCTCTACAATTTTTCTGAATTTATTGAACCAGATTATGTATTACTGCTTACCCATGCGGATGAAAGCAGTAGGATATGGCATGAAAGGTTTGCGCTTTAAAATTTCAGATATACACAACATATTAGAAAGCATGGAATGATTGATGGTCTACCCGACATCCACTTCTCCAAAGGCATTTGTGATAGATGTGTTCTTGGAAAACGCCCTCAAGAGAAACTCAACAAAGGAAAGACTCAGAGAGCTTCCTCTCCTTTAGATTTGATCCATAGTGACATCATGGAACCTTTTTCACATCCATCAATAAAAAAATCAAGGTACGTGCTCATTTTTGTTGATGATTTCTCATGCTTCACATGGATTTTCTTTGTCAGGAAAAAAACAGAGCTCTTTCAACACCTCAAAGATTTCAAATCCCTTGTTGAGAAACAGTCAGGAAAGAAAACAAAAATCCTCTGAAATGATAACGGGGGAAATTATGTCAACCATGAGATCTAGAATATTTTGCATGAGGGAGGGATTCAGTTGTATCACATGATTCCCTATACTCCACAACTAAATGGAGTTGTTCAACAGAAAAATAGATCTCTAAAAGAGATGGCATCTTGCATGCTACATGCAAAGTCACTTCCACATAGATTATGGTCCACACTTAATTTTCAAACCTACATACAAAACAGATCTCCCCATAGATCTGTCAAGGATAAAACCCCCTACGAGGCTTGGAGCGACCTCAAACCAGAAGTGAACCACTTTTGTATTTTCGGTTCACGTGTGTTAAGGAAAAGATATGAAATGATCTTACTCAAGCATTTTCATATCTTACTTGGCTAAAGAAAGATAGAAGGGAATGTTACCCTATATTTATAGCCATCAAAAAATGTTTCATAATCCACAAGTATTGGTTACAAGTGCTTAGGATGATTTTTTTATAGATAAAAGTTTGCTAAGAAATTAAATATTTATGTAATTTTCTGAATATAACAGATGCAGAAATAAATGTAGAGACAGAAGTAAAAACACCAAGTCAATAATCAACATAGATGAGACATAAGGAAATCATTTATTCCATTCTAATTTATCAAAAGATTCATTCTCTTTACAAAATTTCGTGAGGAAGTTTGGACCAAAGTCAAACTTAGATGTCCCCGATGAAAACCATACAAAAGGACTTCTGACAGAAAGTAAAAAACTAAACTTTAAAAGTTGGATCAGCTTGCCACATATTGTTTCCCACTCGACTCTGCACAATAGCCTTTATCAATCATGAAATTTAATTCACAAACAGACAAGTCTACACAGACTATCAAAGATAGATCAACACCTCTAAAAACAAGTGTCTGAATGAACGTAATTCAGCCCTGAAACTTGTTGTCTACAATATGACCCTGCTATCATAAAAGAGAATTAGGCTTTCAATGAATTAAAGAATGAATGAAAACTAAATTATCTCAATAAAACTCAAGAGTATACCTTAGTATGTTTCTCCTTCGATCCTCCTTTGTTCCTCCTTTTCCTTTTTCCTTTAAGAAATCAAAATTAGTTGTAGTTAAACTACCTTTTAGTTAAGTTAACTAAAACTAAACCAACTTTTTAGTTAAGGGGGGGAATTAATAAAATCATAATAAGGGTCTTTAATAAATAATAACTAGTAGGTGGGACCCCTTGAGACTCCCTTTAGTTTTTTAACAAGCATAACACAACTAGTTAATCAATCAAACACAACCCTCCTTATGGATCTTGTTAGTATCCAAATACTAAATATTCGATTTTCTCCTTGTTGCAGGAATGGGGTTATTCCTGTAGCGCCGAAAAATGTATTTTGGTCAGTGTCATACTTCTAGTTTTTCATCAAATCTCTTGTCGATCACTTTTACCTGCATTCCAAAACATTTGAAGTGCACCAACAATCAAGTCAAGTCAAATTCATCACTGAAAACAAGTCACATGCGAGCCCGAGTCCAAGTGTGAAGCAAAAAGAAGATCCCACAAAGGGCCAAAACATTGAACTACGGATCGATGTGGTATGAAACCATTGGTGCATATAAATACCAACATAGTATTTTTTCCTAGCAATATGGGATAACACCCACTGCATGAAAAATAAAGTATCGATAATTGTTTATTCCTCCTCCACTTGTTCAATGGGTAGGAAGCATGTTTAAACCCCAGTCGACTGTACGGTTTATATGGTATATAAAACCATGGCTGCCTCAATTGTTTTGAATACACAGTATGGTAGGCGGATAGCTAAGCTCAAAGGCAATCAAAACTGTTGTGGCTTTGCCCCTATTGAGATTCCTCAATGGAGGAGGACCAACTGGCATTTGAATCTCCTCGTCTTCATTTCTTCTAAAGAATCATTCAACACAATAGTTTAAATTAGCATGGATCATATCCTTTGGCATTTGTTTTGGTTCCAATGTCAGAACTTGTACACTAAGTTAATAAGGAATTCCAAGAATGTTCTCCAAGCCTAGATACTCTTTGCTTGTTATGGAGTATACCTATATTGAGCCAAATTGATGTTCTTAGAAGGGATAAGTTCCAGGTTTTTTGAACTTGAAAAATGTGAAAGAGTTATCCCAGAGGCACAAAGATTGGCATCAATCCTAGATTCGAAGGCTTTGGATCAACATTCAAAGTGTCAGCGGGAAAATAGAGCATCTCGTAAATAGATGGCAGTCAAAGAAGCAGAATGAAAGAGTGTGATGAGTTTGGGAATTTTTCTTTCTTAATGTAAAACTTCAAAAAAAAATCGAGACTCTTAAACAACGTGGAAAAGACGAGGGTGAGTCTTAAATAGGATCCAAAACTAGTGGATGATATGTCAGTTTCAGATTTGAAAGCATTGATTAAATATCAGATCCACATTATCAGGTTTACATCCCACATTCTCAGGCACATGTTCAGCTGTGAACAAAGCACTTGGAAATAGTGAACAACATCAAATCATTTCCAGAATTAAAGGTGAAATATTGAAGGCATGATATCTTTAGTCAAAGAATCAATCCCAAATCTCCAAGATTCGATGAGCATATTTAGGCAACATTTAAACATTTCATGGATAGATGGGAGAGAATTTTAGGAAGATTACCAGACAGAGGATTCTTTCCAGATTCAAAGGGCATTTGACTCCATCAGATCCAAATATCAAGGCAATATATTTTTAGCAATTCCTGATCTCTAGCAATTGATTCAAAACCAATTTATTTTTAGGCTATTGTTCCATAAAACTTGTAGCATTTGTCACAATTTTCTGATTTGTATTTTCTATTTAAATTATCATTTGAAAGCTAATAAGGGGGAGACCTGAGAGGGGAATTTGGGCAGAGGCCTGTGTAGGAATTATTGTAAGCCTATGGGCATTTATTTAAGTATTCATTTCTGACATTGAACATCCCTTTGTATTGTTTTATCAGATTCTGATCTTTTTGTCTTACATTCTATTTTTATTTTTTTTTCTCTTGCTTGAATGAATTACAGACATTGAGAATCAATGGTTGTCCATGAACAATAGATTTTTGAACAGCAAAGAATTTGTTGTAATCTTCCTATTGCTTATGTGCTTTGTTTGAGTACTTGTCAAATCCATTTTGTAGAGAGAATCTATGTTTAGTGGATGTTCTACTATTTGTCACGTTCTCCATTCTTCCATCCACCATCATATAAGTATTTTGTCTGATATGCAACTCACTGGCCTTCAGTCTAACAGGGTGTTTACTTGACTCCATGCCCAATGGTGTTTTAATTGATCTGCATTTAGCATGTTTCTCTTATTCTTTCTCTTATCATCTACCTGATCCACCTTATTTCAAAACCCAAACACATCCTTATTTATAAAATCATTGCAATAACTGAAGATGTGCTAGGCTTGAACCTATAACAGTCTAGGGGCAACTTCTAGCACTAAAATATTTTGGCGTCATTGCCAGGGACGGAGACATGAAGTATTTATCCCTGGGAGAACGACAACGATCAGATTTGGTTCTTGATGGTGAACAAGAAGGGGACAGATACATGACTGTAAATCTTTCACCATGGCAACTCCACTATCTAAATATTAATAGGCAACTCCACTTGATCCAAGCATGGAAGCCATTTTGGCTCAAAGGTTTGTTTTTTGTAATTTTTCAGATGTCATTGGTTTTCCAAACCCAATTCTTAGCATAGCTAAATGGGAAGGTACCCTTCCTACATTTAAAGGCGAAGATTGGGAGGTTCCGGCTAAGCATCTGCTAGATTTTCATGAGTTTATTCATGAACGCCAGATTGTGCATGAGGATGTCAAGATTAAGCTTTTCAGATACTCATTGAAGGGAGCAGCCCTTAACTGGTGCAGATCTCTTCCAAAATCAAGTATTAACTCATTGGCAAGTTTTCATAATGCTYTCAATATATTTTGTAAAGAAKATTTTTCAGCTGAAAGTCTTTTTGAAAATTGTTGTGATGAATTTGATAAGCATATTCAGCAGAAAGCAAATGTTTCTTCTGATTGCAAGAATGAAAATCATGTTGTTGAGGAAGATTTTCCATATCTAATTGATAATAGGAAAGATGACTACATAGTTTTGGATGTATTAGATTTTGTTTCTGATGCATCTGTTGTCTTAGATCTGAATGAAAAAATAGTTGAAGAATAAGTCTTTCCTCAACTCCTTCAGGTGGATTCCTATGATATGTTGTTACATGTGATTAAGGAAGAAACTCAAGAGGTTTCTCATCAAGAACAGATATATGAGGCAGCATATGGCAATGTTAGATTTTATCAAGAGGTTTATGAGAACATTCTTCCCATTTGTCATGTACAGTCAGAACCCATTTATGGCATCCATCTACCAGAAGGGGAAGCAAAGTTTGAGTTGCAAGCAGAGGTAAACTTGTTTGGTTGTTCATCTATTTCTTTCTTCTATGATCCAGTAGCCATTTATATGGAACCATATTTCTCAGAACATTTCAGTCTTACTGTTTTCGGAATTAAAGCAGATGATGATTGTAAGTATATGCTGCAAGTTGAAATTCTGCTGCAAGTTATGAATTCCTCTCTGATTTCCATCTACATTGAAAGAGCCTTGGTAAATGATTTGATGTTGTCATGGCTTCATTGGAAGCATGATTTCACATGATTATCCAGTTTCTACTGGTTAAAAGTAGGAATAGATAAGAGAAATAAGCTCCCCATTGAGCATAAAGATTCTTGTCAGTTTGATAGTTTGCAGCAGAAAATTTGGTTTCAACTTTTTGTTAGAATTTGAATAAATTGCAGAAGTTTGGACCTGATTTGAAATGATATTGACAGACTCCATAACCCAATGGACTAGGCACAACATAGAAGGATGTGAATGTTTGTAGAGACAAAAGTTTGCAGGTTGCACAGAGGAAAAGGCACAGTGGTCTACTTGTTCTTGGCAACTCCCAGGGAGTATKCCATCCCCAAAAGGAGCCAATGTTAGTATCCAGATACTAAATATTCGATTGTCTCCTTGTTGCAGGAATGGGGTTATTCCTGTAGCGCCGAAAAGTGTCTTTTGGCCAGTGTCATACTTCTAGTTTTTCATCAAAKMTCTTGTCRRTCRCTTTTACCTGCATTCCAAAACATTTGAAGTGCACCAACAATCAAGTCAAGTCAAAGTCATCACTAAAAACAAGTCACATGCAAGCCCAAGTCCAAGTGTGAAGCACAAAGAAGATCCCACAAAGGGCCAAAACATTGAACTACGGATCGATGTGGTATGAAATCATTGGCGCATATAAATACCAATATAGTATTTTTTCCTGGCAATATGGGATAACACCCACTGCATGCAAAATAAAGTATCGATAATTGTTTATTCCTCCTCCACTTGTTCAATGGGCAGGATGCATGTTTAAACCCCAGTCCACTGTATGGTTTCTATGGTATATAAAACCGTGGCTGCCTCAATTGTTCTGAATACACAGTATGGCAGGCAGACAGTTGATCTCAAAGATAGTCAAATCCATTGTGGCTTTGTCCCTATTGATATTCCTCAATGGAGGAGGACCAGCTGGCATTTGAATCTCCTCGTCTTCATTTCTTTTAAATAATCATTCAACACAACAGTTTAAATTGGCGTGGATCATATCCTTTGACATTTGTTTTGGTTCCAACACTAGAACTTGTATGCTAAGTTAATAAGGAATTTTGAGAATGTGCTCCAAGCCTAGATACTCTTTGCTTGTTATGGAGTATACCTATACTGATCCAAATCGATGTTCTTAGAAGGGATAAGTTCCAGGTTTTTTGAACTTGACAAATGTGAAAGATTTATCCCATAGGCACAAAGATTGGCATCAATCCTAGATTCGAAGGCTTTGGATCAATATTCAAAGTGTCAGCAGGAAAACAGAGCATCTCGTAAACATATGGCAGTCAAAGAAGCAGAACGAAAGAGTGTGATGAGTTTGGGACTTTTTCTTTCTTAATGTAAAACTTCAAAAAAATGTCGAGACTCTTAAAAAAAGTGGCAAAGATGAGGGCGAGGCTTATATAGGATCCAAAACCAGTGGTTGATATGTCAGTTTCATATTTAAAGGCATTGATTAAATATCAGATCCACATTATCAGGTTTACATCCCACATTCTTAGGCACATGTTCAGCTGTGAATAGAGCACTTGGCAGCAGTGAACAACATCGAATCATTTCCAGAATTAAAGGTGAAATATTGAAGGCATGATATCTTTAGTCAAAGAATCAATCCCAAATATCCAGGATTCGATGAGCATATTTAGGCAACATTTAAACATTTCATGGATACATGGGAGAGAATTTTAGGAAGATTACCAGACAGAGGATTCTTTCCAGATTCAAAGGGCATTTGACTCCATCAGATCCAAATATCAAGGCAATATATTTTTAGCAATTCCTAATCTCTAGCAATTGATTCAAAACCAATTTATTTTTAGGCTAGTGTTCCATAAAACTTGTAACATTTGTTACAATTTTCTTCCATCCACCATCATATAAGTATTTTGTCTGATATGCAACTCACTAGCCTTTAATCTAACATGGTGTTTACTTGACTCCATGCCCAATGGTGTTTTAATTGATCTGCATTTAGCTTGCTTCTCTTATTCTTTCTCTTATCATCTACCTGATCCACCTTATTTCAAAACCCAAACACATCCTTATTTATAAAATCATTGCAATAACTGAAGATGTGCTAGGCTTGACCCTATAGTAGTCTAAGGACAAATTCTAGCACTAACAGATCCCATCATCACTCTCATAATTTGACAATTTATATCAATGATAATTGAAATTATATCCAAAAATATATTATCCATATATCCAAAAAATAGTGTGTTGTCCAAAATTTCATAAGTCAATTGTTCTCAACAATCAATAAATAAAAACACTTTAAAACCCATATTTGCCACTTTGGGAGGCAATATTCCCCTCGTTGTTGTTGTCACCCTTTGATTTCTCTGAATTTTTCTTAGGCTATGTGGATCCTTTAGGCCTAATCTCACTAATAACATGAGAGCAATCATCTCTCAAATGCATGCGGGAGGACACGGATTTGGCAGAGTCATTTGAGGGAGAAGAGGGGGCAGCAACGACTTTTCCTTTGTCAAGAGAATGGTGGGCCTTGGTTTTTAACCTTTTTCTTGCATGGGAAGACTGTACTGGTGAGTGGGTTGGGGCAGCTTGAACAATTTTATTGACAAATGGAGGAGCAGGTAGAGACAAGTTATGTCAGGCACGATGTTGGGAGACTGTCGGATGGACAATCTCTTGCCATCCGTCGTTTTCATGGACTTCCGATGGTAATGAGACATGAGGGGGAACTGGGATACTAGGGACATGTGGGGCTCAGAAGGGAGGCCTTTCTAGCCTAGGTTGGACCACTTCTTGTCCAATCCAGTTAAAAAATCCAGCTGAAATAGTTGGCTCAACTCTTGCGAGTCTACATCAAAATGTATAGAAAACCTTGGCCTTCTAGGGCCCCTATTCCAATTTCCTATTCCACTGTTACCTTGGACATGTCTACCTCTGCTAAAAAATCTCATTCCTGTATGCATTATTGATTAGCAAATAGTTTCTTCAACAACCATACATGACAACTCTTTAAATATGAAACAAAGTTTGGCTTAGCAACACATTAGACTCATGCAATCCAATCCATACAAATTGTTTAATACTTATCATTGAGCAGGGGGTGAATAAGGGTTCTGGGACATGTGAGGGATTGTATTGAGTGAAAAGTTTTAAAATGAAGGGGGGTAGATCACGATTACTGCTCAACAAATCATCAAACAATCAATTGTACCGTAAATCAAAAGAATATATCATTGTAACCCATCTTTGTGCCATCCTTTAACTATTATAATACAAAGTTTAACTTAACTATAATTTAATTTTAAGAACAGGGAGTGGATAGTGAATATGGGAAGGTGAGGGGACTTGTAATGTGCGAAAAAGTGAGAGAATTGTAGGGGAAAATGAATATTGTTCATAAAACAAATCAAGTAATACATAAAAAAAACTATGTATTCAATACAAAAGATACCAATACCAATTAAATAATTATTGTGTGTCAAAATTGTTCTCTGTCCCACATTCAATTTCTTCAAAACTTCTCAATTTACACAAGCTGTAATCATACTCATAATCACTATGCCTTCCAACAATCCTGTTAAGAGAATACTTGGTCTCTTTCAATTATTTTCCTTTCATTTAAAACAAAATCAAAAGAAACACACAGCCACATTTCCCATCTCTTTCCATCATATATCACTATAAAATATCAAACGTTGTCCATAATTCACAATCACCCAAATAAAACATATACATAGGTCCCTTTTCCAATTTGAATAGACTTTTAAAATTTCTTGATTCCATGCCCTTTTCATTCTATTAACCAATAAAACTTGCAATGAAACCACAATATAAAACTTCGAAGGGGCTGCATCACTGAGGATGCAATTAAATAAAACATGCATGCTGCCTCCATAATACATACCGCGATTGAGACAAGGAAATCCACAGTCATCAATTTCCACAAGAATTTTCCATGGTCTCGATCGAGACTCATGAAACAAACATAGTAGTGTAACTTGCAATTGACACCATATTTGTAGAACCAGTCATGAACTTGCAATTGACACCATGTTGTAAGAACACAACGATACAAAGCATAACGAAAAAGAGACAGCCCTTGACTGCACATTATCACTCATTCCCAATCAACCAATTTAATCAAATAAAAACGAGCTAGGTTTTCGACGCAACTATCATAACGAAAAAGAGGAAACCCCTTGACTATATATCATTTCTTATCCTAAATCACAACTTTCCAATCAACTCAATCAAACAAATATGAGATGGTACTCAACACAAATGTCATGACTACTCAACCAATCTATGATAATCACAATATGCCCGTCAATAGTAAGAATAGTTGGGGATGATTAAAATCAGGCTCTGTAAACACGAATACAAAGAAGAAATCAAGAGTTCTCTTGTTCATTAGTAGCACAGATGGATTTAAGGTCCTCAAAATGTATCAACCAATAGGCAGAGACCCTTCAATACAAGCACCATAAAACCACAGGGTTCCTTATAACTCTCGGTCTGTGCAATGGCGCAACAGTTCAACGAGGGGTAGGGTACGACGACGATGCATAGGAGAATTGAATATGCATTGGACAGTGATAGGTACCCCAGAGCACACAGAAGTATTCCTCATTATCCAAACCAAATTATAACAATGCCAGTGGGACTGTAGACCCAGGGCATAATTTATATCACCAACAACCATAAAGCATACATCTTGGCATAATGGCCACCCTACAACCCACTTCTGAGATATGTTGATGCCAATATGACAAAAATAATCCCACAACCAGGTGAATAACCCAGGACCATGACTTTGGAAAAGACATAACGACCAAAAGGTAGCCCGAAAACATACATAACAACCACATATCATCCCGCATACGACTGGACAAGGTTACCCTCATAACTGTGAGGAAGTGGCCAGCAAAGCTAAACAGAGCGAAACCCTCCAACAAAACACAGAGCGATAATACCCATATCCACTTAAAACAATAGAGAGCCATCACAGTTTTCACCACACAGAACAACCAATGAATGCATAACTCAACCAACCAATTCCTTTACTTGCAAGACGAATAACCACATAGTCATTCCAGAGAGAAGACCCACGCATTTACACAGTTTCAAATCTGAGGAAAACATAAACCAATGCATCACTGAGTCATCATTCGTTCATACACAGATCGAAATTCATGGATGGGTGAAAAGAACCATACCTGTAACCAATATCTTTTAAAAGGAGCGAGTTGGTCGAGCACTTCCTTCCCAAGCTTGAATATTGGAGCTTAACCACCAGCAAAACAAAATGAAACAATAACCATACTAGGGTGATGGCCCGATGGGGAGAAGTATGGAGTGACATGCATTTACTTCACATCGCTTCCATCTTCCTCTCCATTCAATTTTGAATTACATGAAAACCCACAATCACCAATACATTAACCATGTCATTAATTCCAAACCATTGAAATCTGTGACCACCTTGCTTGCCAAATGCGCCACCCAAAAATTCATATTAACCATTTCCAATTTCCATACCATACCATATATGAAATGCACCCAATATAACTTAATTGCAAATCACATAGCCACTAACCATTTGTAGTTAGGATTAATACTAACTTGTTTTCATTTTAATTGCACATAACTTCTAACGTAGCATAGTATAGGCCCTTTCTTTTGGATTTTTATTTTGTAAGTTTCCTTCCCATTGCTTTTGTTTATGTTGTTACTAACATATGTCTTGTGCAGGTGTAACTAGGTGATAAATCATGGTGGTGTGATCAAATATAACAAATGTGAATATATGCCAATCATAACATGAAATTAAAGCTTTGAATAACATAACACCCCATAAATCCATCATCCACCTGTCATTATATCAAAACGGAACCAAGACTGCATCATCAACCATATAAGACCATGTAAGAAGCATCGAAATAACAACATAAAATATGTGATATGGATATCTACAAGCCTCCAGTCTACAAGGGGGTCCCACCTACTAGTATTATATTTTATCGGCATGGTATAAATAATAGGCTTTAGCAATAATTTGCGGGCGAAATTCATCGTTGTGATTTTTATCATCAACAAACTGGCGACTCCACAGGGAAATTTGTTTACAACAAATTAAGAACTCAAAATATATTTTTTCGCAGACCAAGAAGAGAAGATCAAGAAGGTATAACCAGAATGATTATGCAACAGGGGGAAGTGAGCGGATTTAATGGAAAAATGACCGGGAATTTGGGAATAACTCATGGAAAATGTTAAGTATGAAGGGGTTTATCCTTGTATGCATAATCATTCAACCAGAATTTTCTCTTGACTTCAAGGAGAAAAAAAATTTATGGACTTGCTCTTTTGAATCTCAAATGGATGAAGAAATGGAAAGCAGAAGCGGGGTAACCAATTTCCTCATAAGACAGCAATGAAAGAAGATAACAAATTCAATATGCTTTCAGGGGGAACATCATAATAGTTGTGTAAGATTGATTGTTATTAACTAACAATACCTTGTAGGAGTTTCATTGTGGCAGAACTGATCCAACATCTTATTCTTGAACAAAATTTGAAATCAAAAAGAACAAAAGAAAGAAATGGCATAACAGAAATGAAACTGCAAAATTTTAAATAGCAGAAACTAAAATGACATAATTGCAATCAGCAGAAGAAAAACTACTAAAATGGAAGCAGAATTGAAAACTATTTATATCATAATTGAAAAGCAGTAGTGAAAACTATTAAAATGAAAACATAACTGAACTAATAAAATACAGAACAATCCAAACAGCGTTAAAAATTTTCAAGTTGGTTCCACGTAGTGTTTTAAGTGAGAATCATTAGTGTTGTAGGAAAACAATCTCTCTTGTAAATATTTTAGAATGTAAGAGTTTATATCTAGGACAAAAGCGAATTTGAAAGGACAGAACCATAATTTTTGAAACTTTGAGTGTCTTCCCCTATCAGCATGAGTTGAATCCCACAACAGTATTTTCTCATTGACTTTAAATTTGACAGTTTTGACACTCTTGTTGAAATACTTCTTAGCAGTCTGTTGTCTCATTTTTATATTATTCAAGGCAAACATCATTTTCTCCTCTAAATATAGAAGTGCATTCATCCTTTGTGAAACATTAGAATAATTTAATTCTTCGATTTGTAGCATTAATCTTAAGGAGGAAATTTCCAGCTCAGTAGGGAGAATGGCTTCTTGATCGTAAACAAGCTGGAAAGGAGTGCAACCAGTGATCACCTTGGTGGTATTTTGATCTACCCAAAGGGCGTAAGTGAGGAGAGTGTTCCATTGACGAGGCTTATCTTCGATGAGCCTTTTGATGATTCTTACCAGATTCTTGTTGGTAGACTCGACCTGCCCACTTCCTTGGGGATAATAAGCTAATGAGGTGAAATTTTTAACCCCCAAACTAGCTAAAAATTGGGTCAACTTAGCAGAAATAAAAGTGGGACCATTTTCTGTAATAATTTCCAATGGAAGACCAAATCTGGAAAAGATGTTATTTTCAAGGAAAGAAATCACCTGATCATTTTTCGAATTCTTAAGCGGGACAACTTTAGTCCATTTTGTAAAATAGTCTATGGTTGTCAAAATAAATACTTGTCCTGCTAAAGATGGAGGATTAATATGACCAATAAAATCCAATCCCCACTTTGAGAAAGGAAAATCCATGAGGACAGGTTGNTTAACCCCCAAACTAGCTAAAAATTGGGTCAACTTAGCAGAAATAAAAGTGGGACCATTTTCTGTAATAATTTCCAATGGAAGACCAAATCTGGAAAAGATGTTATTTTCAAGGAAAGAAATCACCTGATCATTTTTCGAATTATTAAGCGGGACAACTTTAGTCCATTTTGTAAAATAGTCTATGGTTGTCAAAATAAATACTTGTCCTGCTAAAGATGGAGGATTAATATGACCAATAAAATCCAATCCCCACTTTGAGAAAGGAAAATCCATGAGGACAGGTTGTAATGGCATGGATGAAAGGCGTTCTTTCCCAACAAATTTTTGGCACTTGTCACAAGGTCTCGAAAAAACATAAGAGTCACGAAATATGGAAGGCCAATAGTATTATTTTCTTATAATCTTGAAAGCAGTGGTTTTAGCAGAAAAATGACCTCCTACATGAATGACGAAATTTGAAGAACCGTGAGTTTCTTGCAACAATTTGTGTACTTCCTCATTGTTTACACAGTGAAGCAACATACCATCAGCAGATATTCGAAACAAGAATTCTCCTATAATGATGTATCTAATAGATTCAAGACGGAGCCTTCTCCTTTGATGAGTGTCTAAGTTGTTTGGACATCTTTGGTTTTGTAAATAGTAAAGTAAATTCTTATACCAAGGATGTTCAGACACAAGAAGGATCTGAATATCAATGTAGAATAGTTCTAATAGGGAACTATCATGTTCATCAATTTCTTCACTATTTTCAGCATGTTGAGCTAAGTGAAGGGCTAAGTAATGTCTCTTGATAGTGGTAGAAGTCAAAATATTCAAATCATGCTCCTAGATCTTGGCAAGCCAATGTGCAAGATTCCCTGAAAGATAAGTCTATGAGAGAAAAAACTTGACAGTAGGTAAAGGGACTTTAACCAACGTATGCTTACCTAAGATGAAGTGGCAAAACTTCTCAATAGCTTTAACAAGAGAGAAAGCATGTTTTTCAATAAAAGAATATTTAAATTCATCATCAGACAAAATTTGACTCATGTAAGACACTGGTTTTTCATTACCTTGGTCATCACTTCGCATGAGGATAGAAGAAACTTCTTCCTCTGTGGCATTAGTGTATATAATGAATTCTTTCTCAAAGTCTGGCTTCACCAAAGCCGGTGCGGATATGATTGTTTTCTTTATCCCTACAAAATCATCTTCAACATCAGATGTCCAAGAAAAAGAACAATCTTTCTTAAGCATATTATAAATTGGTTTGACCATCAGAAAAAAATCAGGAACAAACCTACGGACGAAGTTAATAACACCCATAAAATCTTGAACCTCCTTCTTGGAAGTGGGAGCAGGAAGATTAAGGATAGAAGCAATCCTTTCAGGATCAATGCTTATTCCCAAATTAGAGACAATGTGTCCAAGGAGATTTCCTTTGGTAATGTCGAAAATGGACTTAGAAGGGTTTAGAGAGATGCCAAATTTCCTGCATCGCATGAGAACTCTTTTAAGATGACCAAAATGATCTTATCGATTTTTAGAGTACACAGTTAAGTCATCAAGGTAGATCTAAATGATCTTGTCGATCAAATCGTCGAAATCTATTTGCATATCTATTTGAAAAGTGGAATATTCATTAGATAAGCCAAAAGGCATACATTCATAAGAAAAGGTACCCCAACGAGTAATAAAGGTGGTTTTATATTTATTTTCCCTTTTTACCTTGATTTGATTGTAACCATAAAAATCGTCAAGTAAGGACATCATATGTGACCCTGGAACTTGTTGCAAAATCATTTCCATATTAGGGAGAGGAAAGTGATATTTTATACTATCTTGATTTAATGCATAAAAATCAACTCATAATCTGATCTGACCAGTCGTTTTCCAAACGGGAACCAAATTGGAAACCCATTCAGAATACTTGACCGGAAAGATGATTCCATCCTTCAAGAGTTTTTCCAACTCCTTTCGAATAGTTTCTTCCAGTGCAGGGTTGATAGGTATTTGTTTTTTCGTAATTGGTTTTATGCCTTCCTTTATGGGAATGACATGTTGTATGAGAGTGGGATCAAAACCATGAATATCCTCATAAGACAAAGCAAAAACATCTTGAAATTTGCCAAGCAGCTTGGAAAACTTCATTTTCTCTTCATCAGAACATTGGGCACCTATTTTAACATTCTTTGGAGACTCGGGTGTTCCAATGTTCAAGGATATGGTTTCACCCACCTTCCTTTTTAACTCCTCTTATTTATTTTTCTCTTTATTTCCTACATCACTCAATGAAAATGAACTCTCTAGAGGAATCAAGCCCTTAGGAATCTTGTTATCTTCCATGGATATCATCTCCTTGGGCTTATAGGGTTAATTTTGAATGAAAGCATAGATGTTGTCATCGCTAGGGAAGACCTGCCATGATTCTATATTGTCAGGGATATGTGGATGATATAGAGATTTAAAAGTACAATTAGGTCTGTGTGGCAGAAGTTTTTTATTGGTAGAGGCTGCAAAAACAGCTAACCAATCAGCCATTGAGTTCAATTCCCTCTTCACATGAGTAATGTTGATAAGGTTCTATATAAGTGCCCAAACATTTTGGGTGTATTGTTTCATCAACTTGTTGCTAGGAGAGTATATCTTACGTACAAGGTTCACAAAAATCTCAGAACCCCCAAAAACTGTAAGGTGACCACAACCTAGATTATAGGCGTTTTCAATGTCTAATAATAAATCTTCAAATTCAGTGACATTGTTTGTGCAAGAAAACTCCAACCTATAAGAAAAGTTATGAATCTTCCCCACAAGAGAGTACAAGATAATGCCAGCTGTGTTTCCTTCATTAGAGCATGAACCATTAAAGTGCATGTGCCACATATTGTCATCTAAGTCGATTTGTTCCAAGGGAATGTTATCCTCCTCAGCAAATATGGAATACACCCCTAGGTCTTCTTCGATATAATTCACATTAGGTTGTGGAATAGTTTCTATGTAAGGTGAAATCCTTCCCTCTCTAAGGACTATGATTTTTTTACCATTCTGAGGAACGGATAAGTGTGTCTCGTCGAGTGAGAGGTATCCTCCTTTCAAAGCTTTCCAATATCTTCGTAATATGATTGAGTAATTTCTTACAGGCATATCAATTACCTGAATATTAAGGGTTGTCCTTATTTCAGGGTGTGCGCACAAAACCAAGGTCACATCTTTGATCTCACCTATGATCGTTTGTTGTAGACTATTATAAGATAGCATGCTTCTAGAATTTTCATTTGTACAAAACAAGCCTAGATATTTCATAATAATCTTCTACATTACACTTGGGCCCGAACCGTTGTCAATGATGCAACAATGGGAAATCTTATCCATAATATTTACAGAAATATAAAAGGGGAGATTTTTTACAGGGTATCTAAATTTATGTACACCTACTTTATTTACAAACGAATCCTCTTCATTTACCTCTTCATAAAGGTTGGCTACAACATAATCTTTTCCTTCCATGAATTGTTTTAGATGCCTCTATTGTTCAAGGACAGCAACCATGTCCCGAAGGGTGGAATTTGCTTTGATGTTGGTCAACTGATTTAGAATATTGTATTTGGAAGAGGGGAGAGGGGAGGTAGTTCCTTGACTGTCAGGAACCTTAGGAACTTGAACAGTAGCAGTTAGTGAGGATGAGCTCGGGATAGAAGAATTGCATGGAGGATCGTATCCTTTGGGAGCGTAGGCTTTGTTCCTAGTATTGATGATCATGACATCTTCTGGCTCTGCAAAATCTAGGACAATGATTTTAGTTTCCGGTATTTTACCAAATATCTTATCTTTGGAACTCTTATTTACCTCACATGTGGTTTCCTCATGGTGTTCCTCACAAAAGTTACACCAACTACGAGACATGATAGCTTTCGGCTGAAAATTATTTTCATTTGTATTTCTAAAGGGGGGTGTAGAAGAGTATGAAGCTCTAGGGGTAAGAGGGGAGACATTTCCCTTTCGCTCATACACTATCATACGATTATTCATGTCTTGTACAAGATCTAAGAGGGTAGCCATGTCTATTTGTTTAATTGATTCTCCCTAAGGAAGACATGTTCTTTCAAGTTGTTCTTCATACTCTAAGCAAGTATGCAGAGCGGAACCGAGGTTATCAATCGATTTTTCCTCAATCCTATGACGGTAGGGGGAAGGTAATGCATTATAATAATGCATGAAAGCGGCTTGGCTCTGAGGTCAAATGAGTTCATGGATTTGATTATATAACTTGGTGAAATGCAAGTTGAAGGACTTGATGGTTTCGCCATCCTTATAAGTGATGTTATTGTACTCACGTAACTGCTCAGTTGGGATTTTGGGTTGCCCATAGGTGGATTTTAACCAATAGACTAACTCCTCCCAAGTATACAGAATATTAGGAGGAAGGTCAAATAAATCGGTCGCAACCTTTCCTTCCAGGGAATTGACAAATAAGCACCTGCAAGTATCATTGGCATTGGCTCCTATGTTATGACATGCATTAGAAAATGTCACCAGGTGTTCATTTGTAGTGACAGTGTTATTCCTTGAAAACCTAGGAATATTCTCTTTGAATTTAGGAAGTGGGTGAGTAGAAGGTGCTAGGTTAAGGGGAGAGGAAACATGCCACGGTGTGGTTGTAGCATCTTCTTCAAATTGAAAAAGCCCATACATTTTAATGACTTTGGTGGGGTTTGTGGTAGATTGGGCAGGGACTTGGTGACTATATAAGCTACCAATCACTAACGAAGATGAAGACTAAGAGGAGGAAGCACTTCCAGTGGCACCAATTCCACCACTAGATGCCATCTTTTGCATGATAAGTAAGGGAGAGAAAGACGAATTGGATGAATCGGACAAGGTTCTGCTTAGAGAACTTTGTTGGTTTGATAACACAATGTTCCGTCTTCCTATTTCAACAATAGGATTAATTTAAGGTGATAAGCCTCTTCTTCTCCTAGAAACACGAGGGTCTAAGGACATGAAAAGAAGGTCAAAGCTAAAGAAAAAAGAATATTATGGATGATTTCTAGGTTGTCCACATCTAGCTTCCCAACGTTATTGGGAACTTATGTCTCATTCAATTGATGCACATGAATGATTAAGCTCAACCCAAGTATTAGCAGTGTCTAAAATGGTGTTAAACAAATTTAAAGAAATGTTGGTTTGATCTTGAAGACCGGGCTCAATATTGGGTTTCCTTGCAATAGGTACATTCATTAAGAAATAAAACAGTAAAAGAATCAATATCAGAAAAATAGATGTATTTGATGATAATCAAGCATTAAAATTAACCAGAGAGATATTGAAGATCTCCCCAGTATGGTCGCCAAATAAATGTTGAGGAAAATATATGAAATGATCTTACTCAATCATTTTCAGATCTTACTTGGCTAAATAAATATAGACAGGAATATCACCCTATGTTTATAGCCATCACAAAATGTTTCCTAATCCTCAAGTATTGGTTACAAGTGCTTAGGTTGATTTTTTTATAGATAAAAGTTTGTTGAAAAATTCAATATTTATGTAATTTTTTGAATATAACAGATGCAGAAATAAATGTAGAGAGAGAAGTAAAAACACCAAGTCAATAATCAACATAGATGATTCATAAAGAAATCGTTTGTTCCATTCTAATTTATCAAAAGATTCATTCTCTTTACAAAATTCCGTGAGGAAGTTTGGACCAAAGTCAAACTTAGATGTCCCCAATGAAAACCATACAAAAGGACTTCTGACAGAAAGTAAAAAACTAAACTTTAAAAGTTGGATCAGCTTGCCATAGATTGTTGCCCACTTGACTCTACACAATAGCCTTTACCAGTGATGAAATTTAATTCACAAACAGACAAGTCTACACATACTATCAAAGATAGATCAACACCTTTGAAAAACAAGTGTCCAAATGATGTAATTCAGCACTGAATCTTGTTGTCTACAATAGGACCTTGTTATCATAAAAGAGAATTATGCTTTCAATGAATTAAAGAATGAATGAAAAGTGAATTATCTCAATAAAACTCAAGAGAAGACCTTAGTATGCTTCTCCTTCTATCCTCGTATGTTCCTCCTTTTCCTTTTTCCTTTAAGAAATCAGAATTAGTTGAAGTAGTTAAACTACCTTTTAGTTAAGTTAACTAAAAATCAACCAACTTTTTAGTTAAGGGGGAAAAGTAATAAAATTATAATAAAGGTCTTTAATAAATAATAACTAGTAGGTGGGACCCCTTGTGACAACCTTTAGTTTTTTAACAAGCATAACACAACTAGTTAATCAATCAAACACAACCCTCCTTGTGGCTCCCATCATCACTCTCATAATTTGACAATTTATATCAATGATAATTGAAATTATATCCAAAAATATATTATCCATATATCCAAAAAATAATGTGTTGTCCAAAATTTCAGAAGTCAATTGTTCTCAACAATCAATAAATAAAAACACTTTAAAACCCATATTTTCCACTCTAGGAGGCAATCTTCCCCTTGTTGTTGTTGTCACCCTTTGATTTCTTTGAATTTTTCTTAGGATGTGTGGAGCCTTTAGTCCTAATCTCATTGATAACATGAGAGCAATCATCTCTCAAATGCATGTGGGGGGACACATATTTGGCAAAGTTATTTAAGGGAGAGGAGGGGGAAGCAACGGCTTTTCCTTTGTCAAGAGAATGGTGGGCCTCGGTTGTTAACCTTTTGCTTGCATGGGGAGACTGTACTAGTGAGTGGGCAGGGGCAACTTGGAAAATTTGATTGATAGGTGGAGGAGCAGGTAGAGACAAGTTAGGCCAGCCACGATGTTGGGATACTGTTGGATGGACAATCTCTTGCCATCCATCATTTTTAGGGACTTCCTCTTGTAATGAGACATGAGGGGGAACTGGGATACCAAGGACATGTGGGGCTTGGAAGGGAGGCCTTTCTGGCCTAGGTTGGACCACTCCTTTTCCAATCCAGCTTGAAATAGTTGGCTCAAATCTTGCAAGTCTACATCAAAATGTATAGAAAACCTTGGCATTTTAGGGCCCCTGTTCCAATTTCCTCTTCCTCTGTTACCCTGGCCATGGCTACCTCTGCTGAAAAATCTCATTCATGTATGCATTATTGATTAGAAACTAGTTTCTTCAACAACCATACATGGCAACTCTTTAAATATGAAACAAAGTTTGTCTCAACAACATATCAGACTCATGCAATCCAATCCATATAAATCATTTAATACTTGTCAATGAGCAGGGGGTGAATAAGGATTATGGGACAAGTGAGGGATTTTATTGAGCGAAAAGTGTTAAAATGAAGGGGGGTAGATCATGATTACTGCTCAACAAATCATCAAACAATCAACTGTATCATAAATCAAAATAATATATCATTGTAACCCATCTTTGTGCCATCCTTTAACTATTATAATTACATATTTTAACTTAACTATAATTTAATTTTAAAAACAAGGAGTGGATAGTGAATATGGGAAGGCGAGGGGACTTGTAATGTGTGAAAAAGTGAGAGAATGGTAGGGAAAAAATGAATATTGTTCATAAAAAAAATCAAGTAATCCATAAAAACAACTATGTATTCATTACAAAAGATGCCAATACCAATTAAATAATTACTTTGTGTCAAAACTATTCTCTGTCCCACATTCAATTTCTTCAAAACTTCTCAATTTACATAGTCTGCAATCATACTCATAATCACTATCCCTTCCAATAGTCTTGTTAAAAGAACACTTGGTCTCTTTCAATTCTTTTTTTTTCATTGAAAAAAAAATCAAAAGAAACACACAGCCACATTGCCCATCTCTATCCATCATATATCACTATAAAATATCAAAACTTGTCCATAATTCGCAATCGCCCAAATTAAACATATACACAGGTCCCTTTTCCAATTTGAACAGACTTTTAAAATTTCCCGATTTCATGCTCTTTTCATTCTATTAACCAATCAAAATTGCAATGAAACCACAATATAAAACTTCAAGCTTCATCATTGAGGATGGAATTAAATAAAACATGTGTGATGCCTCCATAATAGATACACAGTGAGACAACAAAATCACATTCATCAATTTCCACAATTTTCCATGATCTCGATCAAGACTAATGAAACACACACAGTCATCAACTTGCAATTTACACCATGTTGTAAGAACACAATGATCCAAAGCATAACAAAAAAGAGGCAGCCCTTGACTGCACATTATCATTGATTCCCAATCAACCAATTTAATCAAATAAAAATGAGATAGGTTTTTTACGCAACTATCATAATGAAAAAGAGGTAGCCCCTTGACTGTATATCATTTCTTATCCCCGATCACAACTTTCCAATAAACGCAATCAAACAAAGACAAGATGGTACTCAACACAACTGTCATGACCACTCAACCAATCTATGATAATCACAAGATGCCCGTCAAGAGTAAGAACAGTTGGGGATGATTAAAATTAGGCTCTGTAAGAACAAATACAAGGAAGCAATCAAAATTTCTCGTGGTCATCAATAACACAGAAGGAATGGAGGTCCTCAAAATGTATCAACCAATAGGTAGAGACCCTTCAATACAAGCACCATAAAACCATAGGGTTCCTTATAACTCTTGGTATGTGCAATGGCACAACAGTTCAATGGCAGGTAGGGTAGGACGATGATGCAGAGGAGAATTAAATATCCAATGGATAGTGATAGGTACCCCAAAGCACACAGAGGTATTCCTCATGAGCCAAACCAATTTATAACAATGCTAGTGGGAATGCAGAACCGAAGCAGAATTTATATCACCAACAACAATAAAGCATACATATTGGCATAATGGCCACCCTACAACCCACTTCTGAGATATGTTGATTCCAATACCACAAAAATAGGCCCACGACTAGGTGAATAACCCATGACCATGACTCTGGATAAGACACAATGATCAAAAGGCAGTTTGAAAACATACACAACAACCACATAGCATCCCGCATACAACTTGATAGGGGGATAATACCCATATTCACTTAAAACAATAGAGAGCCATCACGATTTTCACCACACTTAACAACCAGTGAATGCATAACTCAACCAACCAATTCCTTTACTTGCAAGACAAATAACCACACAGTCACTCCAAAGAGAAGACCCACGCATTTACACAGTTTCCAATCTCGGGAAAACACAAACCAACACATCATTGAGCAATCGTTTGTTCATACACAGAGCGAAATTCATGGATGGGTGAAAAGAACCATAACTGTAACCAATATCTTTTTAAAGGAGCGAGATGGTCGAGCACTTCCTTCCCAGGCTTGAATCTCGGAGCTTAACCACTAGAAAAATAACAATAAACATACTAGGGTGATAGCCTGATGGGGGGGAGTATGGAGTGACGTGCATTTACTGCATGTCACTTCCATATTCCTCTCCATTCAATTTTGAAGTGCGCGACAGCCCACAATCACCAATACATTAACCATGCCATTAATTCCAAACCATTGAAATCTGCGACCACCTTGCTTGCCAAATGCGCCACCCAAAAATTCATATTAACCATTGCCAACTTCCATACCATACCATATATCAAATGCGCCCAATATAACTTAATTGCAAATCACATAGCCACCAACCATTTGTAGTTAGGATTAATACTAACTTGTTTTCATTTTAATTGTACATAACTTCTAACATAGCATAGTATAGGCCCTTTCTTTTGGATTTTTATTTTGTAAGTTTCCTTCCCATTGCTTTTGTTTATGTTGTTACTAACATATGTCTTGTGCAGGTGTATCCAGGTTATAAATAATGGTGGCGTGATCAAGTATAAAAACTATGAATATATGCCAATCATAACATGAAATTAAATCTTTGAATAACAGAACACCCCATAAATGCATCATCCACCTGTCATTATGTCAAAACGAAACCAATACTGCATCATCAACCATATAAGACCCTGTAAGAAGCATCAAAACAACAACATAAAATATGTGATATGGTTATCTCTGAGCCTCCAGTCTACAAGGGGGTCCCACCTACTAGTATTATCTCTTATTAGCATAGTTTAAATAATAGGCTTTAGAAATACTTTGCGGGCGAAATTCCTCGTTGCGATTTTTATCGTCAACAACGTGCATGGGCCCAGATTCCCTCTGAAAAGAAGAAGGCACTTGATCCAAAGAGAATAGAGTGTATCTGTGTTGGATACCTCGATGGTGTGAAGGGATACAAACTTATTGATCTTTCCTTGGACAAGCTTAACATTGAGTGAAGTGTCCAATTCGAGGAAAGTGTCTCACATGTACCTCAGCATCCGGATGCAAATGAATTTGTTCTTCCACCTGTCATATTTGATGAGCTTGCACATGTCAACTCTTCTTCAGATGAGAGTTCTGATTCAAAGGATTCATATGATCCAGATACAGAGTCAGTACATTCAAATGAAAATTCAGTGCATCCAGATGCAGATGTAGAGCCAGAGTAGAGGCCCAAGTTGGCCCAGACTACTCTTCAGAATGTAGGGGATATTTTTGGTGATCCAGATAATACTAGGAGGACTTAATCTGATTTTGAGGATACTCCTCTTGCACTCACTACCACTGAACCATTGCCACTCATGCATCTTTTCTTAGTTTAGTCTTCAGATCCATAGTCTTATGGTGAGGCTGCTGGAAATCCCTTTTGGGAATCCACCATGTAGGAGGAGTACAACTCCCTCCTCGAGAACAAGACTTGGGATCTGGTTCCCCTTCCATCAGGAAGGAAACTTTTCAGGTGAAAATGGGTCTACATTACCAAGAGCGCAGTGGATAGACAAATTAGCAGATATAAATCCAGGATAGTTTCCAAAGTCTTTCAATAGGTGCATGGCATTGACTATGATGAGACCTTCGCTCCAATAGTGAAGATGGATTCCATATGTTTGGAACTTTCCATTGCAACAACCAAGGGATGGGTAGTCCATCAGATGGACGTGAAGAATGCATTTCCTCACAGTGATCTCTCTGAAGAGATCTATATGGAGCAGCCCCAGGGATTTATGCAAGATTCATTTTTGGTCTGTCAACTGAAGAAATATGTATGGAATCAAGCAGGCTCTAAGGGCATGGTATGCCAACATGTACTCCTACCTTCTATCATAGAAATTTGTACGTTGTAAATCAGACCCGAATGTTTACATGCTCAGGACGACCGATTCACTTCTACTCTTAGTTTTGTATGTTGATGATTTGTTGATCACAAGTTGCTCGACTTAAATGATTGTTGAAGTCAATAGGATTCTACATGACAGGTTCTTTATGAAGAACATGGGTCCGCTACATTTATTCCTTGGACTTGAGATCAGTCAGGATGCATCAAGCATCAAACTATCTCATGCCAAGTATGCACGAGATCTCCTTGAGATATTTCACATGACAGACTGTAATTCTTCCCCGACACATTTCCTATCAGGATTCATACTTGAGGATGGAGGGGACACTCCACTAGTTGAAAACACATTATAAATACAACTAGTGGGGAGCTTGTTGTATCTCACACACTCTAGACCAGACCTATCCTATGCAGTTGGAGCAGTCTCCAGGTTCATGCAGGAGTTGCATGAGCTACATTGGAAGGTTGCAAAGCGTATCCTTCGATACATACAGAGCACCATCACCTTTGGGATTCATTATGCAGCAAACTCTACATTGGATCTCATGGGGTTCACTGATTTTGACTAGGATAGAGATAGCACTAATTGCAAGTCCACATCTGGTTACTCACTTAGTCTTAGTTCTGGGATATTTGTTAGTTGAGCAAGAAGCAGGTTGTTTTTACTCTATCTTCAGTCAAGGTAGAGTACATAGGGGTAGTTAACATAACCATTCAGGCTACGTGGCTACAACAATTTTTCATTGATTTGGGAATTCAGTTTCATCGGCCAATCATCATTTTTTTTTACTACCAGAGCACTTTTAAGTTCTGCAGAGATCCAGTTCAGAGGCAGCGGACAAAGCACATCAATATCCACATGCACTAAATCCAGGACTTAGTACATGAGGGGATCGTCGACCTACAGTTATTCAGTAGAACAGACTGCAGAAATATTCACCAAGAACTTCACTGAGTAGAAGTTCCATTCTCTGTGCAGTCGTCTTGGAGTGAAGGACACAGTTTCCTAGCAACTGTCAGTTCTTCTTTTTACATACATTGTACTTTGAGGGGGGGGGGTTCCCATGAGGTTTTCCCTCTTTCCTCTCTTTATTTCAGTGTATATTTTGTATTTGGGTACCTAACATGGCCTTGTTGTCAGGACCCATTCTTTATTTCACCATAGTGATGTTCAGGGGGGGTGTTGGAGTTACTTCACACACACCTAGGATTTATTTTTCCTAAGGTTTTTCCTATGTTTATTAGGCATTATTCAGTCTCCTATATTTTAGGAAGAATATTCCTCTAGGGATAATATTCTCTTCAGTCTTAACTTCAGTTTGATCAGTTGAGTGGAGTCTAGATGCTACATTGGGATTATCACCATGCAACATTGGGATCATCACCAACTAATGCACATTATCCTTGGGATCATCACCAGACTAGCACATTACTCATGATTCCCTTATCTCCTCCTCACTTCAATATGTTTCAATCAGTTAACTGAAGACTGATAGACTAGTTAACTCAATTAAGTGGCAATTCACTCCCATAAATGACTGAGAGACTAGAATAGGTGGAAGTTTACTCCCGTAACGATTGGTGTGTGTCCAAATCACTCTAGACCACCATTATGGTGCATTGGCTTCTCCTCCAGTGTGCATTGGTTGAGTTATACAAAGTATATCATGTGTAAATTATCATTCATTCATTTGGTTAATGAGAATTCTTCCATTCTTTCTCATTTGCTTCTCTTTTCTCATATTTTATCTATAATTGTGTATTTCAATTCCCACCTAGATCTATTATGTGTAGGTTCAACACATTTACACTATTACTACTGTCTAAAAAGTTGGAGAAAGTGGTAGAAGAAGTTGACTCCTTGAATCTTGTTCTGGATAAATATCTTTCACATTGTTAGAGGTGGCATATGAAGACAAGGAGAGGGTAGAGCTCTTGGAGAGAGTGGTAAGTCAACACTACATTTTGTTTTCGTTCTCTAATTTAGAAAATGCTCCATAAGATTATTTTTGGTTCTTACATTCACTATTTTTCTCAATACAAACTTAGAATCATATATTGGACATTGCATTTGGGATTTTTTGAATCATTCAAAGATGATACAAAATATTATGCTTTATGTGTACTGAACTTGTAGCTGGCCTTGAAAATTGAAGATCTAAAATGTTTAGGAGACAATTGAAAAAAAATTAACCTACAACTATACGAAAATGAATTGATTTAGTGGGTAACAGTGAGTGATAATAGCATGAGATACCAATTTTTTTTGCACTAAATAAACTTGAAGGTGGAAGTATAATAATAAGGCATCTATCTGGTTAAGTGGCTAGCTTTTATTCAAAACTTTTCAAATTGGTTTGTCCCAAACCAAAGATGAATCATGCCAACCATTTTATACAGATTATTGAATATAACAAATAACTGGAGGTAATACTTGAGGTATTTTATGATAACTGAGATAGATGGTTGTACTCACAATTTGGATGGAAGAATAATGTAACTTATATTAAATGTGACCTTGTTCAAATCTTTAACATTTAGCCATTGAAGGTTGAATAATTAATCACACAACTAGTCCTTAAAAAAGATAACAAGTCAAATGGGTAATATTCCACAGAGGGCTAAGGAGCATATGAAGTCACCACAAAATTAAATGAAAAGTGTTCAACCTTGATTAAAGAGATAGGAGGCTACTCTAACCTCAATGATTTTATCAATAAGATTGGAAAGAGGGTTTTGTAGAATGCAACTATCCCTAGGGTAAAGGGTTCATAATATTTTCTATCGCATGTTAGAAATTTTAAGCTTCAGAACTATATTCACAAACATCACGACATATTTTACTGTGTGAATGTTGTTTGTACTCTAATCCTCCAAACCCTAGGACGTATTGGAGATCCAAGAAACATTCACCTAGATGACAGCAAAATCCTATTGAATGGAGATGGTAATCGATGAAATGTCCATATGTAGATCAACGTCCTCTAGTAACATCTGTAGTCTGTAATTCCAAGGTGTAAACTTGGAAGCGCCCTCTAGATGCTTACATTATTTGAGATTGAGACTAGTCATGTTTACAATTCTTAGGACATGCATCAACCAAAACAGATAGTGGGAAAACAAATCAGACCAACAAAATATCACAAGTGCAAATCAACTATCTTAGACATAAACAACACTCCAATCATTGGAGTATTTTAGGAATATCACCCAAAAACCCCTCACAAGTCCAAGCACCCATGTGAGGTATTGTTGGCCCTTGACCAAGTTTTGGGAGATTCTTGGTCATGTTGACCTATTTTGGGTCTTCGACAGCCTGTCGAAGGAGGAGCGCAGACGAAGTGGAGATCACGGGATCTCAGCCCCTTTTTGGGTCCTTTTTGGGTTTATGGGAATATGTAACGGGAATGGGATGTCAACCCATGGGTTTACCCATTTTTAGGCCTATTTTGTAATATATAAATAGATGATTAGGAAAGATAGTAGTGGTGCATCTATGTGGTGTATGCAATATAGTTAAGTGCTACATGCAAGTATGGTTTGTATATGCTTTGTGCATACTGTGAGAGACTTGCAGAGCTAGGTGCAAGGTATTGTAATAGGCTGTGAAGTGATTTGTGTTGTAACATAAGGAAGGAGGATCTAGCAAGGCCTATGTATCTCCTGTCCTAGGCAAAGTAGGGTTTTGAGGCTATGTTCTTGTAACCAATTGACTGAAGACAATAAAGAAGAAGAGTTGGTGGACGTTGCCCTAGGGTGGGGGTGAACCACGTAAACATTGTGTTGTTCCACTTTGTGCTTATCTTGATGTGTTTATAAATTCTCTTTCTAAGTTATTTGATATAGATAGATAGATCTTCTTATGCTTTGTGCTATGAATGTTAGATCTGACCTCTATGAATGTCCTTAGTGCTTTCTTCTACTAGATCTGATCCATTTGTTTGTGTTAAGTGCTTAAATACATTAGATCAGTGTGAATGCTATGAATCTTTGTTTTATCAGTGAAGTAGATATTGATTGCATATTGAGGAACTGATGGTGTTAAGTGATCTATTAAGTATCATAATCACAGATCTATGTCCCAGCTAAGGTTGCATACACCTGAGTCTTGCAACCACCCCTACCTCTACCTCGGGTGAGACTTCATTTGCTTCGCAGGTGTTGTCGAAAGGGCCAGTAGTTAAGGTTTTGTTGGTGCATTGTTGTAGCATTGAACCTTGGGTCTGCCCTTGTTCCAATAAATGGTTTTGTTGTCGGGATTGAAACTGTGATTGTTGGGAATTGAGAAAGAAGAAGCTTTGTGCAAAGATTCATCCTGAAGTTTTGAAAGCTCTGTGCATAGATGTCTCGCTCTAGTGTGCAGTATTCTTCTTGATTTATAAAACTCTGTGCTAAAAGAAAGAGGCCCGATCTGAAGAAAAGAAGTCGGATATGAAGGAAAGAAGCAAGATCTAAAAGCTTTGTGCTCCAAGAAAGGTAAAAGTGAAAATTTCTGATTAAAAGAGGTAAGATCTGAAAGCTCTATGCTATGATAAGGGTAAGAATATTGAAAAGTTTTAGATCTGAAAACTCTATGATCTGTAGAAGTAAGATAAGTGGAAATTTTTGTCTCTAGAGTATGGATCTAGGTATGTTTAAAAGAGTCTGACCTGGTTTGAAAACT
Source organism: Picea sitchensis (assembly GCA_010110895.2). Classification (NCBI taxonomy): domain Eukaryota; kingdom Viridiplantae; phylum Streptophyta; class Pinopsida; order Pinales; family Pinaceae; genus Picea; species Picea sitchensis. Next base: position 47,688 of record SNQJ01S0008380.1, on the reverse strand, counting down.
AGGGTATTGATAGATGAAAGAAGGCTTGATATGAGCAGATCTCATAAGAATAGTGAAAGATATGGTATACCTATGCATAGAAAGAATGTTTGGACTAACAAATGGATGTAGGATCCTAGAAAGAATTTGTTGCAGGTTAGCTCCTATGATCCTAGCGTGCAGTACAGGAGGAGTTGGGGACCATTTAAAAGAAAGAGAGGCTTAACCCTCTATTACAGCTGCAGAAGACCAGGACATCTTGCTAAGGAATGCCCTGGAAGAGAACCTAGTTGTCTTTGTTGCAAGGCTATGGACCATGAAGTGTTGGATTGCCCTAGAATGATTGCTAAGCTTGAAAGAATGAATCTGAACCAAGAAAACCCTAAGGTAGATCCAGAAATAGAAGAATCCCAGAAAGAATCAGAGAAAGTATTGTTATAGATGAAAGAAATCCTGGATGACCACTGACATATCATCTTATCAGAGATCTTCAAAGAAAAAGAATGTCTTGAAGCAAGAATAGGAGACTTTGACATTGACTGTGTTCTAGATGAGAAGACACAGGTGAATATCATGACAGAGAGAAATTTGGAAGTTATAGGGAAGCATGCTATGATTCCTTCATTAGGAGGAGTAGTATTATTCAGAGGAAAAATGGTAAACCTATGTGGAAGGCTCACTCAGATACCTATGACTACCATTGGAACTTCGACAGAAGAAGATTTTGAGATTATTAAATTTATTGAAGACAGCGCCCCATTTACCATGCTACTAGGAAAACCTTGGATTGATAGAGATCAAGCCATATGAAAGGAAGAAGAAGAATTTTTGGAGCAGAAGAAGCAAGAGTAAAATATTTCTTGACCAGAAGAATCGCACACTTGATTGAAGAACAGGAGAACAAATCGAATCTATTTAACACTAGAGACCCAGATGTCAAAGCTGCAAGAACATTAGAAGACCCACAAGAGACTGAAGTACCTATCCCAGATAAAGATGAGGTATTACCCCTAATTCCTAGGAAAGAATCTCAATAGCGCACAGTGAATATGTCAAACGAAGATAAGAATCAGAATGGAAAAAGACATACCGAGATGAATCTCACTGGAAAGAAGGCTAGAAATCTAAGTAAGAAAAGGGATAAGATTGAAAAGTTACAGAAAGTTATAGAGGGAACTTCGCAGGAGGGAAATTTGCAAAATTGGAGCTTCTTCGGGATATCAGAACAGCTACACATGGCACTTCACCATGGAGAAGCAATATAGTCAGTGGGGACATTATAATCGCTCGAATGCCGCCCCGAATGGGTGGAAAGGAAATTATGGTTCGTCATCAGACCGTTGGACCATGCCATAACGGACAAAATAGGGTTAATGGAGGCTTCATACCCATTGCAAGTGAACCGTTGTCGAGTTACCTATTTATCCCATCGCTCCATGCATCGAGAACACTTTTTCTAATTGAGAATTTGACCCCGCAGACTAAACCGAGTTTATACAGTGGCCATCACGCTTTTACTCTCTATCTCACTATTGTGTCTAAGTTATTCTCTGAACACATGATTGTTAACCCCAAGTGTGTATGTCGGACGAATTGAGCACCGTAGCGAAATTTGTTGAAGAATTTTTGATCGACTTCATGACTGAGAGAGTCATGTCGATGTCTCTAGGTATCCAGGCTTCATCCACGAGAACAGTGCAAGCGTCTCCGTCCACTGCTCGCGGAGCAGGACCGTCCAATGAGAAGCGAACTAAGCACAGGGATGACTTTTAGAATACTAAAATGATCCTGACTATCTTACCTACCTATATACCACCTTTGAGTGGTGTTGTAAACCACAATAGCGTACCTAGAGATTTTGAGTATGCCTTGGTCACTGCGTAGCTCCAGAAGGGGATACACGCAGTGCGAGCAGACCAAGAAAAGATTGCAGCATTGAAGTTTAGCGACTTCAACCTCAGTGATAGGAAAATTTACAACATGCTCACCCTGCATAAGTACCTGACCAGAACAAAGGGAAAGAATTTGAAGATCATCCCTCAGTCATGGACCCATAACCTTGCATAGTCCACCCTGCTGAGCGCTATGAATATTCTTCACTTCGCACGACACCAAGAGGTGAATGCGTGTGTCAAATTGTTGTTTTCTTGTTACCATGAAGGTTATCTATGGTTAAACCATTGCATAAAAGTGGATCCGATGTTGATAAATTAGATCACCAGGCTTAGTATGCAAGGACCGACCCACGGGATTTATATCCTGAAAAATCCATGGATCGTGCTCTCGCACAAAGGATCAAGAACACCTATGGAGATGTCAAGAAGGGCACGTGAGGCTACAAGGTAGCCTCTATCCAGAGTGATGCAATGTACCTTGCCTGTCAATTGATTGCAGGAAAGTTAGTATGAAAGAACTGACCCACCCAAGTGACTAGTTTTGTAGTCGACCTCGCAGGGAAGTGCGCAGAGGGCCTACAAATGAATTGGGTGCAGTACCTGGTGAACCAATTAGAAATTGACTGCATAGAATCCCAGGATCAAGAGTACAAATTTCATTTCAACTGGCTATTGATCCTGATTGCTTTCATTGCCTGGGAGATGCCGGAAGGTGCGACCTTCCCAGACATCGAGCCCTTTGAACCTTTGGCCGCAAAGTTTAGTACACTGTGGTATTCCAGTGACATGAATAAGAAATGGAAATCAAATGTCGTGTTCCACACATACTACAACCAATTGAAGGTAGCCATACAGTCTGCGCATCGCATAACTCCGAATAATTTACACAGGTTTCGACCTTTGATGAAGTTCAACGCTGATAGGCATTTAATTTATATCACAGCGTGCACCGATGAACATAAGGAATAGATGCAGTCCTACTACAAGCTGACAGAGGAGGACTTGGAGGAGATCACCAAGGAATGGTCGGCAGACCTCCTCATTCCAGTAGACCCTACGAAGATATTTGATATAGACAGTCTAGAAACTGCGTCAGATACACCCAGACCTAGCAAGATAGAGAAAACTGAAGAGGTTCAGGATTTAGACAATGCATCCATAAAGACTGCTTCCATCTCACCCGAGCAAGGAGGTGATGGCAGAGATATAGATGACGCATAAGTTGAACAGAAGTTGAACATAAGAAAGGTGAGGTTACACCGCCTAGAGACGAGGAGGACCCCTCAAAGAAAAGGAAGGTTTCCCCTCCGAAGCCTTCCTCCCAGAAGAAGTCGAAATCTTCTATGACCAAAATGAAAACTATCCTCACCTCAGATGACTTCGATTTCATTATAGCAACCTTGAATGATGCTTCGCTAGAGATAGCATAGAAACAAGAGGCTAAGCAGGAAGTGATTAACAATCAAATTGAGGTTGAGCTCCAAGGGGTGTAGCAGGCACTACAATCCAGACACACAGTCTCCACTAAGCTCCTGCCATTAGGAACACTAGAACTAGGAGATGATCCATATCAACTCCCCTGAATAGTTGATACAGTCGAAGCTCGCCTTCGATGAGCGCAAGCCACCCAGGGTTTGACACAAGTACAGGGAGTACTTGTCAAACAATGCAGTGCTACAGAACAGGAAAAGCTTTCTCTCCAAGTGAACTGGGATGAAGAAAAAGCATAGCTACAGCAAGGCAAGGAACAATTGCTAGCAGAGAAACTTATAGTAAAGGAAGTGGTCAACAAAGAAATTCTCTCTGTGACAGTCATAGAATTAAAGTTCGAAGAGAGAGTTCCAAAGCAAGTAGCAAAAATTGAAGAAGTGATCCAACAACTACAACAACGCATAGCAGATTTGGAGCTACGTGCAGTACCCGAGACCCCTCAAGATGTAAAATACCAAAGGGAAGCAACTGTCAGGAGCACATTTGAGAGACTGAAGGCTCTTGCCGGGGAGTGCAAGCAGCTGAGTACCCACAGTGCCCAAACATATGAGAACCGCACTGAGAATCCGAAGTTGCAGTCACTAGAGTCATAGCTCAAGGAAGTGAAGCAGCATGCAGACACACTACAGACGCAGTTGAAGGCCCCATCAGTTGTAGATAGAATGAAGCAGTCTCAAGAGCAGCGCACCGCCTAGCAGTAGATCCATACGATTCAAAGAAAATTTATGGAAATCACTCAACGGCTCCAACCAATACAATATAAGGCGTTCCAATTATTCAAAGAGATTGAGAGTCGAGGAGAAAAGCTATAATAGGTTGTCACGACAGCAGAAAAGCGCCTAGAAGGGCCAGTGAATGATGTAGTAATCTAGGGGTTCACTGAGAAAGAGGTCATAGCACAGCAGTAAGTTGAAGCAGCTCGAGCCAAGCTCGAGGCGTTCAAGGCAGAATTGATCATACTAGAATGACTTGGGACAAGTCACGGGTGAGTGTTGGGGGCCTGTTGGCCCTTGACCAAGTTTTGGGAGATTATTGGTCATGTTGACCTATTTTGGGACTTCGATAGCCTGTCGAAGGAGGAGCACAAGACGAAACAGAGATCACGGGATGTCGACTCCTTTTTGGGTCCTTTTTGGGTTTATGGGAATATGTAACGGGAATGGGATGTCAGCCCATGGGTTTACCCATGTTTAGGCCTATTTTGTAATATATAAATAGATGCTTAGGCAAGATAGAAGTAGTGGTGCATCTATGTGGTGTATGCAAGATAGTTAAGTGCTACGTGCAAGTATGGTTTGTATATGCTCTGTGCATACTGTGAAAGACTTGCAGAGCTAGGTGCAAGGTATTGTAATAGGTTGTGAATTGATTTGTGTTGTAATGCAAGGAAGGAGGATCTAGAGAGGTTCACATATCTCTTGTCTAGGTGAAGTAGGGTTTTGAGGCTCTATGCTTGTAACCGATTGACTGAAGACAATAAAGAAGAAGAGTTGGGCGTAGCCCCAGGGTGGGGGTGAACCACATAAACATTGTGTTGTTATGCTTTGTGCTTATCTTGATGTGTTTATAACTTCTCTTGCTAAGTGCTTTGATATAGATAGATATATATGCTTATGATTTGTGCTATGAATGTTAGATACGACCTCTATGAATGTGCTTAGTGCTTTTTTATGCTAGATCTGATCCATTCGTTTGTGCTAAGTGCTTAAATAAATTAGATCAGTGTGAATGCTACAAAGCTTTGTTTTATCAGCGAAGTAGATATTGATTTCATATTAAGGAATTGATGGTGCTAAGTGCTCTATTAAGTATCATAATCACAGATCTGTGTCCCAGCTAAGGTTGCAGACACCTAAGTCTCGTAACCACCCCTGCCTCTACCTCGGGTGAGACTTTATCTGCTTCGCAGGTGTTTCCAAAAGGGACAGTAGTTAGGGTTTTTTTGGTGCGTTGTTGTAGTGTTGAACCCTGGGTCTACCCTTATGCCAACAAGTACTGATCAGATTCAATCACTAAAGCTAAGTGATCACACTCACTAAGATTCCCCAACAGCTCCCTCTTTCAATGGAATAATATTCCAAAAAACATGCTCTGATACCATGTTGAAATTTAATTCATGGTACATAGATCTGCACATATTAACAAAAAATTAACTAAAATTGTATAAACTACTCTCAAAACAATAGATTGCATTTATACTAAAATTCAGGACCCTATGCCCAAAATTACAGACACTGTGTATTGTGGAAACACTGAGAACAATCGACTGGTTATTTTTCCAAGGAAAACCTTGTGGGGAAACCCAAGGGATGATTCCCCACATTCTTGGATGGCATCCCTAGTAAACTTGTCGGCAAAGACTAGTTTGCCTCAACCCTCAACTATGGGTATTCGAATTTGGAAACTGCTGACCTAGAACTAACCAAATGCCAACAACATTGGTGACAACTGGTTGAGATAACCCCTTGGGCTTAGTGCATCAGGTTGTCATGTGTTGATATGCATAAAAAAGAGTTCTGTAAATTATGAGAACAAGTTTAAAACCTACAAAATATCAATCACATAATTATCTATTAATCTAAAATATGGAAAACTAAGAAGACTACTCAAAACCTTATGTTATCTCACTCAAATTTGTCTCTATTGAAGTCACCCTATCTCTCTTTTATAGACTATAAGAGATAACAATTTACAATGCATGGATTCTCCTCCAATGGTGGGCCTCCCTTGAGGAGGAAAAACCATAACCCTATCACCTAGGACATAGTTCCCAACCTTGCATAAATGCATATGCTATAACTCCCAGTTGAATGCAACTTAACTGGAAGAAGACAAAACCCATAATGCAACATATTCTCTCCTGGATATATACACTCTATCTAAATATGAACTATGCATGTAATTGCATAAATTAGAACTGCACCTAACTGATGCTAAACTAGTACATATAAATATGGAAAGGGCATGCGCCTTGGTTGAACTGAAGACTGTAGTTCTAAATAAGGATAAATCTGGCACATGCAAGCATACATGTGCCCTCAATCATAGAACTTCCTATAACAACAAATGTTGTTCTTCTCCTAGAAGTTGCTTCACTACTGCACCCTCACCCATGTTTCCATCTCTGTTGTACAGATTTTCTGAGTGTTCCATGATTGAAGAAGAATCACCTTCAGAGAAACAAGGTAAAGCTAAGACTAGGTCCTGGGATAACACACGTTGTTCACCCTCTAGACACTTGAGGTTTCTACCATCTATAACTCTAAGTCTTGTGAAACTTGGAACAACATGAATTAATACAAAATGGGAAAACATCGAAAGAGGATATGTATCAATAAAACAGGCAAGCTACACGCACAATATGTGGAACATGACTTGGTCTGTTTGTTTTCTGTGCTTTTTCTGTTTGATATCCTCAACAAGTATACCATTTTTGTTACTAGAAGACCATCATAGACTTTCTATCTTTTTTAATTGGTTCCAGGTCATGATTTTTTTGAAAGTGACTACAAATGTATAAATTTGTGACTAGATTTTCATCCTTCATTTATACTCTTTGTATATCTTACTTTTTTCATATCCATCTATTGTATGAAAATTGGAATCTAAAACAATGATGCAAACTGAACTCCTTTCTACTAAAAATATGGGAACCCAAACTATATGCTAGTGAAAGAGGATATGCTATCTCTCCTTGTGTAGGAAGGGAGATATTTTGTGACTTCTCTTTGGTCTTTGTATATGTTGTTTATATTTATATTTTTTCCTTTTAATTACTTTTATGCTATTTATTTTATTTTGAGCCCAAGAGATAATGATATATCTTGTAGTAAACTTGTGAAGGAATATTCACCATAGATCTATGTAATTCTACTTTTCCAAAGTAATTTAATTCCCCTAGTTCAATGTTATTATTAGTGTGGTGGAGAAGACTTCTAAAAAGGTACCCTCTGGTCAAATGTTAATTGTTAGAATCAAAGCTTGATATTGTGTTATATACCACTTCTTTTTCTTTCCATGCATTTTCTTTCATGTGTGTTATAGTTGAATGACATCCAAGTCTAGATGCTATATGTTTTGATTGTGTACCTTCTTAGGGATCACAATGACAAAGATATTTCTTTGGTTTTGGAAACAATATGGCCTTTTTTCACCTCTTATATTATAATGATAAATATCTGATTTGTTGATTTGTACATGTAGAATGGGGACTCTGCTCATGTGATACAAATTTTTTATGATGAAACCCAAGCCAGGAATTTAAAATGTAATTCATCATACATCCTTGATGAGGCTTATTCTACTGGGGTAACCATTTTTTCAAAGTATGCATAACAAAGAGATCGTTTGAAGGTAAACTTAATTCTCTATATGAATTTTCATGTTTTCTAGTGATTAATGCACATACAAGGGGAGTGTCTTTCTATTGACCACATGAATTACACAACTATTTGAGAATTATTTCTTTCATGCAAGAATGATAAAGACACTAATCATAGGATTATGCATATGTGCTTAGTTTTCTCTATAGGAAATTATTCCCTAAAAACTTCAAAGCATATGAATGGGAATTTGTATTGCACCTACTAATGGTTGTCCTCTACATAAATCTCCAAGAAGAAACAATCAAGTTGAACTATTGTAGACTCAGTTGTGGATAAAAACATGCAACTAGGAGGAGAGAATGGGTGGTACCGACATTGTTAAAAAGGGCCAGAGTGTATTGTTCTCAATATTTTAAAAGTTGGATTTGTACTTGGAACCAACCAAGGGTCTACTTAGACTCGAATTGGTGGCACTAGATTCACTTTACATGGAAACTTTGAATCACTATTTTTGACATCCCTTGCTTGAAATTAGAACTCATGATTCTAAAAAAATTGTTGTCCAATCATTGTTTTGTTTTCTTCAAGATATCAAGGTTAAGTAAATATGATATAGGATGTAAATGCATATTTTAGGGCTTATTACAAGCTCCTTAAATATCCAATATATTGTCTCATTCAGTCATATGTGAAACAAGTGAATGATGAAACAAGCAACAAAGAAATTGGTCTATGTAGTAGAGATGCATGATACAGTAATAGTCTTTTGCAAAATAATAGGGGAAGTGGAAACAAAAATTTGGACCTCCTCCTTCAAGCTGAGTTGTAGGGGAGAATGCATTTCATCATGATAATTATTTTGAAGTTTCATTGGTAAGTTCCAAGGGTGTAGTCATTTAGGGAGAGAAGAGTGTTCCAAATATATAAGCCTCCAATTTTTTCTTTGGCACATCCTTTTATGAGATCCATATTTTATGGAATTGGTTGGTATATGGAGTGATTTTTAAGCCTATGATGTGGGTTATTAAATGGTATGCAAATGGTTATTTCCAATTTATAACATCAAGAAATGCTAGAAATGAAGTCAAGAAAGGTGGCAAGAAGAAACTTAATTCTAGGAGTAAGAAGCATTCTGGAGTGAACACCTCAAACAAATGCAATCAAAACAGTGCTAGATCTAGGAAATCTCTAAAACTACCAAATCTAGCTCAAAGCATAGCATGTGGGAGGAATTTCCTTTAAATTATAGACATTTCCAATGGGTACATGAAAATTTCCATGTCCCAATGTCAATGCATAATCTAATACAAATAATTAAGCATGTAAGTTGGGATATAGATTGGGGCATTTTGTTGTTCAGGCTAACGGTTCCTTTCATCACCCAAGGAGTAATGGAGAAAAAGTTGTAAATCTAAGGATTAAAGGAGTAAAGTGTGTAAACTTGGATATTGTTAATAAAATGTAGCCTTTACTAAATGCTAGAAAATTTTGGAAGGATCAATAATGCTTATCAATCCCTCGCCCTACAAATATGAAAAATATAGTTCCTATAAATGCTCCAATGTAAAAAAATTCAAGTAGAGCAAAGAAATCCCTATGTGGACAACTGAAAAATTTTGTTAGTTTGGGTAATCCTCCAGTTGTTGAGAGATATCAAGTAGGAGTAAGGACCCCACCCATGTCCTCTATTGAATAAGAAAAATCAGGAATACTCCACAGTGGACTACAGTTGCAATTACATCAATGAACAACTGCAATTGGACAGAGACAAGGGATTTCTCTATGTCTTTCTCCAAAGCATGCATCCCCTCAAGATCAAATGTTGGGATGATGTTCAAAATAATTCTATAGTAGACACTTCAATGGTAAATCCTCTTCAACAATTCTTTTGTATGATATATGAACATACCCTAAAATATCTTATGGTGCTGCTCATTTTGAGTGCAAAATAGGTTTTGTAATAGAGAACATGCACACCAATCCCACTAGGAGTCTCCAACAAATCTTCTCCTACAGTATGTCCTATTTGTTGTGACAAATGTATCATGAACAGGATTGAAAAAAAATTATAGGAATGTGAACAAAGTATCCTACTTTTGCTTGTGTTCCTAGTTTCTTCCTCTCTTTTATTCCTAATGTCACTACGAAATATGATTTCTTTGATAGTGTGGCTTGAGTAGACAATTTTTTGGGATGATCCTTTTTTGTTTTAATGGGGTTTCTTTCGATTTTGAAATGAGATTTTTCTTTCCCTTTGAAGACTATGGAGAATCAACCTTGAAACCCTCTCAAAAAGGAAATTGTCCAAGTTTCGATTCTCCTGGGTCAATTTATACTGAACCAAAATTTTTATGAGACCTTTGTGATACACAAAATGTGGAGGCATGCTAGGGGTACACTACTACATATTGGAAAATTTGTGACGAAAGTACCCTTTCGTCGCAAAATTCAAGAGAAAGAGTTCAACTTTTCAATTTTATTATAAATCCATCTTGAATTCATCGCTCTTGCGAAAAATCCATACGCTCGTTGCAAGAGTGACGAACGTGAATATAGTGGATTGTCGTCACTCTTGCGATGAACTTATGGATTTGTTCCAAGAACGACAATAACCCTTGACTGTTACACTATTTGATAAAGTCAACATTGACCGTTATACTCTTTGACAAAGTCAACATTGATTTGTTCAACGTGCATCGCTCTTCAATGAAAAAATATCTATAAATATTTTATGAATTAGAGATGTTGCGACAAGTTTGCTATAACGACGGTTCAGAAAGGGTATTTTTGTGTGGAAGAATGTCGCAGAATATTAGAGGTGGGAAAAAAAGTAAAGAGGGTGAAAAGGGTGATGGTAGCTGTTATTTCCCTTGCAAAATATGTTTCACTACACGTCCCGTAAGAATTTTAATAGCAACAACTAAAAAACATTGTAGGAAATATGGGCACATTGATGGGGGATTGAATGAATATCGTCCTGTGGTAATTATTAGCTATATATCTATATATTCATTATCTATTTTTATATTATCAATTATGTGTGTGTGTGTGTGTGTGTGTGTGTGTGTGTGTGTGTGTGTGTGTGTGTGTTGTTTGAATATTTGTTATACACACTAATTTTGCATGATTGTTTGTAATTATAAATCTAGAGTTGCCCTCTAACTTTTTGCAGAATATTGCACCAAGTAGTAGTAGAAATGATGTTGTACAAGATGAGGAACATGATCAAGAAAATGAAGATCTCATGGAAGAAGATGATGGGACAAATCAAGTTAATGATCCCATGGAAGAAGATGATGGGACAAATCAAATGATCCAAAATTTGTTTTCTCAGCCAGATGAGGATGGGGACAATGATGGTATTTATGATGAACCTCTATTAGAAAAGGAAAATAAACAACTTTATGAAGGCTCAAGATCAAATATTCTCTCCGCTACATTGTTTCTAGTGAACTTAAAGGTTATGAATGATTTTTCGAACACTTGTACGAAAAATCCTAAGGTATGCAATATGCTTAATCTCATATTATACATAAATGTTGACTTTTTTCTATTTATTTTTAGTGTTAATTAATGTGTAAAATAAGAACGCAATTTTTACAATTAATATTCTTTACATTAATTAGTTATTTGTTATGTTGTATATTTTTAGGTGAATTTTTGTTACCATCGTCAAATATTTTACCTCCCACATATTGAGATTTGCATGCCATTATGAAATACATTGGAATGGATTATCAAACTATAGATGCATGTCCTAATGATCATATTATATATTATGGGCAACATGCTTCAAAAAAAGAATGCCCGCAATGTCTTAACAGTAGATATTGAATCAATCAAGTAACAAAAAGGATGCCTCGGAAGGTTCTTTGTCATATTCTCATAATTCCACGTTTGCAGTGATTGTGAAGGTTCTTTTACATGCATGTAAAAGAAGTGGAGATGGTGTTCTTAGAATGTCTGCCGATGGTTATGCATTTAGGGAAATTGACGAAAAATAAGCAGATTTCAAAGATGAAGCTCGTAATGTTAGGATTTCATTGGCAGTTGATCGTCTTAATCCATTCGGAGAGCTTAGGTCTATTTACTCAGTGTGGCCTATTTTTGTTATCAACAATAACATTACTCCTTGGATGTCAATAAAGAGGGAGCACATAATGTTGACAATGATTGTTCTAGGTATTTATTTACATTAATTTTTTTAATGTAACATTTTTATTTGTTTCATTTTTTTCATAATATCTTTTTTTTATTTATTTACTTATATATACATATCATGGTTATAGTAATTATGTGTAATTTCAAACAATTATGTAAGTACCAGGTTAAAAATATGAATGTATATATCAAGCCTCTTATCAACGAGCTACTAATGTTATGGGTTGGAATCACTATGTATGACATCTGTAAACCAATCGGGGAGAAGAAATTTAAATTCCGTGGAATACTTTTATGGACAATTCATGATGCCCCAAGACTAACACATTTTTTTGGTATGTAGCATTCTATTTCTCTTTAATACTATATAATTTTTTAAAGATATCATGTTGCATGTTTAATTTTTAAATAATTTCATCGTATAATTGACATTAATCCATCTGTTGTAGGTCTTCAAACAATGGGTAAATTTTCATATCTAGTTTGTGGTCCTAAGATGAAGTATCGTCATTCAATTTTTTTAGGAAAGGTGGTGTTTGATGAGTATAGGCACCTCCTCCCTAAGAACCGTAGGTATCGTGCTACTGAAAAGCATATTTTCAATGGGAAAGAAGAGACCGGTTTAAAACCATGAAGAATGACACCTCACCTATGGAGGTTGGAATATAATATAAATCGTCAAGGTACGTAATTTATTTATGTATCGTATATATGTAATGTTTTGAATGTTTATTTTAATCATTGAATTTATTTTACCATATTTGATAATTATTTTTGTGATTTATTTTATGCTTCATGAAGGCCGCCATAATGAAGGTATTAATAATAGGCTTCCATGAGGAATGAAATGTTATCCCACTCAATTCATGAGGTTTCCCTACTATGAGGAGATAAAAATATCTCACTTGTTTGATACAATTCATAGTGGGAAGAATGTGACAGAAACGTTATGGCGAATCATAGATGTTAGGAGGGATAAAGAAAAAATTGTCAAAATTTGCACTGACATTCAGGAAGCCAATCACGCAATGCGAAGTGTGATCTGATCAAATAGAGATGGACTAGACTGAAATAACCTTTTATGTTTATTAACAGAGCAACAAAGAAATGATGTAAAAGAGATCATTCAAAGAATTAAATTTCCCACGGGTTTTGCTTCAAACATAAATAATATCTTAACAAAGAAAGGTGAATTTGGTGGGGTAAAAACACATGATTGGCATACTTTCATTAAGGTAATAATTTTGGTATACATATTTATATATATATGCCTTATACATCTTTTAATTTTTTTATGTTTTTTTGTCTAATTTGGTCAAAACAAATAACGATTCATTTTTTTGTTACAGTAAGTTCTACCACTATATCTCCCAAACAAATTTGATAACAATGTCAAACAAGTTATATATGATCTTGGAAAATACATTAGGTAAGTAGTTGTGATTTATATGCAAAATGTTCTTTCAATTTGTTGGTGTACTTAATGACATGTGTTTTACTTGTAATGTAATATATTATATTATTTTATGTTGAAACATGTTATTTTCTTATGTCATGATCTCATGTAGATGGTTGTCATTGAAAGAAATCCATGAAGATGATATAAAGTATTGGAAGAGAGAAATTCCTCGGCTAATGTGTGAAATGCAAAAGTATATACCTCCAACATTTTTCAATGCACAAGAACACTACCTCGTACACCAAGTTGATGAGATTGAAATTTGTGGACCTGTTCACACAAGGTCAATGTGGATGGTGGAGAGGCACTTGAAATCATTGAAGGCATTGGTTAGACAAAGAGCACGTCCTGAGGGTTCTATGGTGGAGGGATATATGGTATATCAATCCATGGTGTGTATTAGTCAGTATCTTCCTAAATTAGAAGTGCCAACTATGCATGCAGTGGATCTCATTTGGAATGTGAACTCCATCAAAAAATTTGAAGATAAAGAGCACCTGTTGGGGAAAGGTAGAATGAAAAAAATGAGAGGTAATATATTAATAATTGTGGAGATTTATATTAATAATACATATAAAGATTCTTTTTGTGTGTATATGATCATACTCATTAATATATTAATATTTGTTATTTCATAAATTATTAATGTTTATAACCATGGACGTTATAACTAATATTTAATATTGGTGAATTGTGATTTTTTGATTCAGTTTCTCAAGAGTGGGATGCACTGCATTTATACATTGCAAACAATCTTGACTAGATGAATGTATGGATCGAAATATGTAAACAACATCATGGAGGTAGGTTATCATGGAAACGACTGTCTGAATTGGTTAAAGAAGCTCGTCGTAACAGAGATGCCAATGTTACACAAAGGGAAATTGATTTAGCATATGGTTTGAAATATGGACATGCAAGAAAATTCACCCATTTTGTTCAGTTATTTTATATTATATTAATCTGACTACACGTGTACTGTATTTTTCAGATAGTTTCCAAGTTATATAAATATATATGTTAATTTATTAATTGACAATGCATCTTTTACATATATGGTATATTGCAGTTGAAACACCACAAAGCTATGTGGTGCAATGGTCGTAAATTTCGCATCCAACAATTGGATGAAACCAGGGAAACTTCTGATAGTGGGATAACTGTAGTATTTCGGGTCACTAATGTTTCCTCTAGGAGTGACAGACATCCCCGAGAATATGAAAATAGATTCTATGGGTATTTGAATGATATACTTGAGTGTGACTTTAATTCCTTCAAATTAGTTATGTTCGACATCAAATGGTATAGGTTACAAATGCATGAACATGATGAGGGAAGAACTGTTATTCAACATGCCAATGGATTTCCAATTATGAAAACAACAGTTTTTGAAAGAGGATGTGATCGCTATGTTTTTCCAAGCCAATGTGAATAGGTATTTTACTCAAATGTGTTGAAATTACTAAGACAACTGAGAGGGGGGGGTGAATCAGTTCTTACTGTGCTTAAACAATTTTAATTCAATTGAACCATTTTTAATCTTTCTCCAAGTGACCATCAATATTATACTACATATGGACAACATAAATAATGAGCATCACTCACACATAAGATATACACAGAGACGGATTTTCATGAGGAAACCCATAAAGGGAGAAAACCTCTTCTTCTTCAAAATGATAGGCAGTCTTTGAAGTTTTGTACATCATCTATAATTGAGCACCAACTCAATGTGAGGCTACTACCTATGTTTTACAAGCTCCAACTTATTTGAGAGCACCAACTCTCTAGTTTCTCTAGCACCCACTAGAAGGAAGAAACAACTCCCTAAGTGTTCTAGCACCGACTGGATGGAAGCACCAACTTCCAGTCACACAGGCACCAACCTGTATAACAGAGAACAACTGTTCTCCCTTGCACCACCCTTCCACTCTGGTTTTTCTGGCTACAACCAGATGGAAGCTACAACTCCATGTGTTCAAGCACCCACTTGAACCTATGAGAACAACAGTCCTCCCTAGCACCTCCCTACCACCCTTATTACATCAATAAATGGTTAAGATAACCAACAACACAGATAAATCAGATTCTTACCACTTCTTCATTGTTCTGCAATTCTTCTCTGCTACATTGTTCTGCTCTATTCATATTTGGCTTGACTTACTGTCTCTGTCTATCTGTTCTTCCTCTGTCCTTCTCATGCTCTTTGATGCTTGCATTCTATCTCATGTGTTTGCAAAGCACCACTTGAACCTATGAGGAACAACAGTCCTCCCTAGCACCTCCCTACCACCTTATTACAAATGAAATGATTGAATAACCAACAACACAGATAAATCAATTCTTACCAAAAGCTAACTGATGTTTTCTGCAATTCTTATCTGCTACACTATTGTTCTGCTCTATTCATATTTAAGCTTGACTTGTTGTCTCTGTCTATCCATTCTTTCTCTGTCCTTCTCATGCTCTTTGATATATGTACACATTCTGCACATTCTCTCTTTTGTTCAGCTTATGTTCCTTATCACTGAGCTTTCTTCACACTATGCATATTGTAGTTTTCTCTCTTTTGTTCAGCTTATGTTCCTTATCACTGATCTTTCTTCGCACTATGCATGTTGTAGTTTTACCTTTCTACAGTTCAAATCATTTTTCAGTCAGAACATCCAACCATGCACAGTCACTGCTTCTTTCTTTTATACACAGCAAATTTAGTTACACCTCGAATCTTCTTGGGTAAAAACGCCTCGGCAACAGAATTGCCAACCATCTGAGAACCATGATTTGGTTCTGCTAACTAAATCTTAAATGATTGATTACCTGTGAGGTGAAACAATAACCCTTCGATCAAGTTTCCAATTAACCAATACCGTTGGATTAAATCCACACGATTTCGCGTTTATCTCATATGCCCATTAGCTGTGACCGAGCGCTAAACAGAATTTGAATTTTGTGATTTCGCATCTCGGCATTCCTGTGATGAAAGGTCTCAACACTCCAAGTCACTATCGTTGAGACTCTGATATGGAGCTTAGCACCGCTAGCTTATTCCCCTCACATGACCACTGGCGGTGACCACAGGCTGCACTAAAAGGCGCTTCATATTTTGCGAACTTATAAACTTCATTGAGCCTGATCAACAGTCGAGATATCCAATGATCCAATGGTCCAGATCTCATCATGATCTTGCATATCATGATTCATGTGATGAAGGGTCTTGATGCTCCAAGTTGCGATCGTTGAGACTCCGAGATGGAGCTTAACACTGCTAGCTTCTTCCTCCATCTTCCGCATATGTAACCACTGGTTGTGACCACAGCCTTATTCGAAAACACATTTTGCACTTTCGCGTCTCAGGTATTTTGTCGTTCTCTGATCTATCACCATGTACCCCTCTTGGATCAACAATCCAGATCTTATCATGATTTCACCACTTCATGAGCCTTCGTCATGCCTGATCAATGGTCCACAATCCTTGGTGATCTGACGGTCCAGATCTTTTCGTGATCTCGCATATCACGATTCCTGTGATGAAGAGTCTCGATACTCCAAGTTGTAAACACCGAGATGGAACTTAGCAAGTAGCTCCTTCCCTTAATACTTCAACGATGTGACCTTGAGATATGACCACTTGCCAATCAAACAAGCACTTCGCTCCTTTGATGTTCCAGTCAACGAAATGATGATCTTTCTCCATGTGTCCTATGGAACCAACGATCCAGATAATATCGTGATTTCACCACGTTTCCTTCTTGAATCAATAGTCAAGATCTTATCACGATGTCACATATCGTGAGTTTGAACCTCTTTCCTTTGGATTTCTTGATCTGTGAAACTCCGAAATGAAACCTTTGTCATGCTTTGACTGTTTTCCTCCTTCTGATCTTACATTGTTGATCTTGCCATTATCACTATGCTACTGATCATGCTGATCTTCGCCATCAATGACAAACACGCATACTTTGCCTCTGTCTAAAAAAATGCCAACAATCTCCCCCTTTGGCATTGATGGAAATCCCTTGAAAAACATGCAACTATACCATTGTAGCATCCTTGAAATTATACCACTGTAGCATCCTTGAAATTTACCACACTTTCTCCCCCTTTGACATCAATGTCAAAGAAGAAACACGCTCCCCCTAAGCTATTGCAGTGCATACTCCCCCTGTCAACTATGAGAAACTTAGAAATACAACAAATATTCAATAAATACTCCTCCTGATCAGGTGAACAGATTAGACGAAAGAAGTTATAACCCCCAACTTTTGACGAAGATATCTAAAAGAGGTAGTTCCTAACGGTTCAGTAAAGATATTAGCTATCTATTCTATGGAAGGGATATAATTCAGCTGAACAACTCTGTTTGTGACTTGTTCTTTGAGAAAATGATATTTTATTGGGATATTCTTAGTCTTGGAATGAAGAATAGGATTCTTGGAGACACTAATGGCACTAGTGTTATCACAGTGAATTGTAATCGGATCAGTATAGTTTACCTTCAAATCTACAAGAGTTTGAATCATCCACAAAATTTGAGTGTAGCAAGTAGCAGCAACAATGTACTATGCTTCTGTAGTTGATAATGAAATAGATCCATGCTTCTTACTAATCCATGCTACCAACGAGTCACCCAGGAAGAAGGCACCTCCACTGGTGCTCTTTCTTTCATCCACACAATTTTCCCAATCTGCATCTGAATAAGAAGTTAACTGAAAATTTTGATTTCTGGGATACCACAGACCATAAGTCAATGTTCCCTTCAAGTATTTGAATATCCTTTTGACAGCTACCAAGTGACTTTGTTTAGGAGTTGACTGATAACGACCTAGCATTCCAACACCTTACATTATATCAGGACGGGATGTTGTGATGTACAGAAGACTGCCTATCATAGAGCGATATGTCCTTTGATCAAAATTCAGTGAAATATCATCTTTACTAAGATTGCAACCAACCACCATAGGTGTGCTAACAGGAGAGGAATCCTCCATCTGAAATTTCTTCAACATCTCTTTCAAATATTTTTCTTGAGAGATAAATATTCCTGCAGAACTCTGATTTACTTGTAAACCAAGAAAATATGGCAATTCTCCTATCATGGACATCTCAAATTCTGTTTGCATAGAGTTAGCAAACCACTGGACAAATGATTCATTAGTACAGCCAAAAATAATATCATCTACATAAACCAAAACAACTAGTAAATTATCACCTTCAGACTTAATGTAGAGATTGTTGTCAATAGTACCTTTCTTGA
>SNQJ01S0008380.1:9253-25288 GCA_010110895.2 Picea sitchensis | reverse complement strand
GGGGGGGGGTGAATCAGTTGTTACTGTGCTTAAACAATTTTAATTCAATTGAACCATTTTTAATCTTTCTCCAAGTGACCATCAATACTATACTACATATGGACAACATAAATAATGAGCATCACTCACACATAAGATATACATAGAGACAGATTTTCATGAGGAAACCCATAAAGGGAGAAAACCTCTTCTTCTTTGAAATGATAGGCAGTCGTTTAAGTTATGTACATCATATATAATTGAGCACCAACTCAATGTGAGGCTACTACCTCTGTTTTACAAGATCCAACTTGTTTGAGAGCACCAACTCTCTGGTTTCTCTAGAACCCACTAGAAGGAAGCAACAACTCCCTAAGTGTTCCAGCACCAACTGGATGGAAGCACCAACTTCCAGTCACACAAGCACCAACCTGTATAACAGAGAACAACTATTCTCCCTTGCACCACCATGCCACCCTGGTTTTTCTGGCTGCAACTAGATGGAAGCTACAACTCCATGTGTTCAAGAACCCACTTGAACGTCTGAGGACAACAGTCCTCCCTAGCACCTCCCTACCACCCTTATTACAAATAAATGATTTAATAACCAACAACACAAATAAATCAATTCTTACCACTTCTTCACTATTCTGAAATTCTTCTCTGCTACACTATTCTTCTGCTCTGTTCATATTTGGCTTGACTTGTTGTCTCTGTCTATCTGTTCTTTCTCTGTCCTTCTCATTCTCTTTGATATGTGCACATTTTTCTCTCTTCACCTTCTCTCTTCTGTTCAGCTTTTGTTCCTTATCACTGAGCTTTCTTCACACTTTGCATGTTGTAGTTTTACCTTTCTACAGTTCAACTCATTTTTCAATCAAAACAGCAAGCCACGCACAGTCACTACTTCTTTCTTTTATACACAACAACTTTAGTTACACCTCGAATATTCTTGGGTAAAAATGCCTCGGCAACTGAATCGCCAACCGTCCAAGAACCATGATTCGGTTATGCTAACTGAATCATAACTGATCAATTACCTGTGAGGTGAAACAGTAACCCTTTGATCAAGTTTCCAATTAACCAGTACTGTTGGATTAAATCCGCAGGATTTCGCATTTATCTCATATGCCCATTAGCTGTGACCGAGCGCTAAACAGAATTTGAATTTCGTGATTTTGCATCTCGACATTCCTATGATGAAATGTCTCGACACTCCAAGTCACGATCGTCGAGACTCCGAGATGGATCTTAGCACCGCTAGCTTCTTCCCCTCACATGACCACCGGCAGTGACCATAGGCTGTGCCAAAAGGCACTTCATATTTCACGAACTTATAAACTTCATCAAGCCTGATCAACAGTCGAGATCTCCAATGATCCGATGGTCCAGATCTCATCGTGATCTTGCATATCATGATTCTTGTGATGAAGGGTCTTGATGCTCCAAGTCATGATCGTCGAGACTCTGAGATGGAGCTTAACACTGCTAGCTTCTTCCTCCATATTCCGTAGATGTAACCACTAGCTGTGACCACAGCCTTATTCGAAAACACATTTTTCACTTTCTCATCTCGGGTATTCTGTCGTGCTTTGATCTATCACCATGTGTCGCTCTTGAATCAATGATCTAGATCTTATCGTGATTTCACCACTTCACGAGCCTTCTTCATGCCTAATCAACGATCCACAATCCTTGGTGATCTGACGGTCCAGATCTTTTTGTGATCTCGCATATCACGATTCCTGTGATGAAGAGTCTTGATACTCCAAGTTGCGAACGTCAAGATGGAACTTAGCAAGTAGATCCTTCCCTTAAGCCTTCAACAATGTGACCTTGAGATATGACCACTCGCCAATCAAACGAGCACTTCGCTCCTTTGACGTTCCAGTCAATGAAACGATGATCTTTCACCATGTATCCTATGGAACCAACGATCCAGATAATATCGTGATTTCACCATGTGTCCTTCTTGAATCAACGGTCAAGATCTTATCACGATGTTGCATATCACGAGTTTGAACCTCTTTCCTTTGGATTTCCCAATCTGCGAAACTCCGAAACGAAACCTTTGTCGTGTTTTGATTGTTTTCTTCCTTCTGAGATTACACTGTTGATATTGCCATTATCGCTATGCTATTGGTCGTGTTGATCTTCGCAATCGTGTTGATCTTCGCCATCAATGAAAAACATGTGCCATCAATGACAAAAACGCTTACTCTGCCTCTGTCTAAAAACATGCCAAAAAAATGTTCTAGGTGAGAGGGATTGGTCATTTGTTGTTAGATATGATCCAAGAGGAAGGCTAGTTAAGTATACTCATTTACAGGAAGAAGATGATATTGAAGATCAAGAAGATGATTCGCCATATTAGACAGAGCCGAAAGATCATGCAAGATTGACAGACGAAGAAGACGAAGAAGATCATGATCCAGGAGTAGGAGACAATATTGCAATTCTTGATGATGGTGTCGATGAAAATATGCTCGAAAATAACGTTGATGATGATGATGTTATCACCAATCCTTTCAACATTGTTTTTGAACCGGATGATGATACATATGTCGAGTTCGATGAAGAAGATCAAGATACAAAATAAGGATGATTATGTAGATTTTGAGTTGGATTAGGTGCAGGACTATATATTTTAATTTGTATGAATTATTCTCTTAAAATAATTTACTTATAATGGCATATGTTAATTACATGTTTTTAAGTTTTATGCGATGTTTTTATATCTTATGCTACATGTTGTTTAATTATTATGTGAAACCTGAAAACAATCACCAATATAGTAAAGTACATGGTAAACTAAAATTATCATTTACAAACACATAATTTCATTTACCTTCATTAATTTTTGTTTTTGTAGTTTCTATGCATGAATCTTACTAGGACGTTGCTTTCAATTATTTTCTATTTTATAGATTGGGTATTGGGGATCAATTGAGAGTGATGTGAGGGGGAGGTGAGGGGCCAAATGAGCTTCCACCTTCACATGGTTGGCCTTGTTTAGTAGAGGAAAAATTATTCTTGAAACCAAGAGAATCTCATTAATTTTTATACCATCATGATCGTAGATGTCATCAATATTGTTGTCATAGTATTCCATCAACAAAGTTTCAACAAACGTGTTTTTCATTTCTATAGAATTTTCATTGAAACTGTTTGAAAACATGGGACTTTGGCCCATGAGTTATGTGGCAAGAAAAACATGTGTTTCCAAACTCAAATATGACTCATAATCTTTATGGAGCAAAAGAGTACTTAGATAAGAGAAAAATACAAAGACATAAAATAACTTGAAGCTTGTCAAGTGATTAATCAAGTACGTCTTTTATCAATGTGGTTATTGTGCCATGCCCTTGTAGTACTAGTATAATATGTGGGGACATGCATCTCAGTCGTGTTTTAAAGGAAACAAATAAAAGACATTGTACTGGGGTTAGATCAGTACATGATGGGAAACAGTAACTTGTGAATGGGGCCAACATTGAAATTCTTTCAAAATGTTTCTGTATGCACTGGAATTTGACATGGATAGACTGTTTTCATGCCTTGACAATATGGAAGGGTTTCCAGACTCAAATATTACTCTCACACCCACTCTATATATCGACCCATCTCGTCCTAGTTTCATTTTAATTTTCTCGATTGAATTTTAAAGGAAACAACTATTTATAATAAAAGACATTGTACTAGGGATAGAGTACATGATGGGAAACAATATTGACCTATAAATGGGGCCAATGTTGAAATGTTTTCAAAATATTATTTATGTATGCACCGAAATTTGACATGGATAGATTGTTCACATGCCTTGACGATATGGGAGGGTTTCCAGACTCAAAGATCACACACACACACACCCACTCTTTATATTCATCGTCTATGTCGTTCAAAACCAACATCATGCCAATTAGGCCCATGATTTTGGTCATGGCGAGAAGGAAATAGATGAGATTTCATATTTAAATAATTTTTTTGTACTAATATTAATATTTATGGAGAAAAAGAGTACTTAGATGAGAGAAAAAAACAAAGACATAAAATAACTTGAAGCTTGTCATGTGATTAATCAAGTACTTCTTTCATCAACACAGTTATTGCGCCATGCCCTTGCAGTACTAATAAATGTGGGGATGTGCATCCCAGTTGTGTTTTAAAGGGAACAGATAAGAGACATTGTATTGGGGCTAGAGCAGTACATGATGGGAAATAGTAATATGTGAATGGGGCCAACGTTGAAATTATTTCAAAACGTTTATGTCTGCACTGAAATTTTACATGGATAGACTATTCGCATGCCTTGACGATATGGAAGTGTTTCCAAACTCAAATATTACTCTCACACCCACTCTATATATCAACCCATCTCTTCGTCATTTCGTTTTAATTTCCCTGGTCGAATTTTAAATGAAACAATTATTTATAATAAAAGACATTGTACTAGGGCTAGAGTACATGATGGGCAACATTATTGACCTGTGAATGGGGCCAATGTTCAATTTTTTTCAAAATGTTTCTATATGCACCGAAATTTGACATGGATAGACTTTTCACATGCCTTGATGATATGGGAGGGTTTCCAGACTCAAATATCACTCACACACCCACTCTTTATATTCATCATCTATGTCGTTCAAAAGCAACATCATGCCAATTAGGCCCATGATTTTGGTCGTGGAAAAAAGAAGGCAATATATGAGATTCCGTATTTAAATAATGATTTTTTACTAATATTAATATTATGGAGCAAAAGAGTACTTAGATGAGAGAGAAAAAAAAGACATAAAATAACTTAAAGCATGTCATGCGATTAATCAAGTACTTCTTTTATCAACATGATTATTGCACCATGCCCTTGCAGTACTAGTAGATGTGGGGATGTGCATCTCAATCGTGTTTTAAAGGAAACGGATAAAATACATTGTACTGGGGCTAGATTAGTACATGATGGGCAAGAGTAACCTGTGAATGGGGCCAACGTTGAAATTCTTTCAAAATGTTTATGTAATCATTGAAATTTGACATGGATAGATTGTTCGCATGCCTTGACGATATGGAAGGGTTTCCAGACTCAAATATTACTCTCAAACCCACTCTATATATCGACCCATCTTGTCCTCGTTTCATTTTAATTTTCTCGGTCTAATTTTAAAGGAAACAACTATTTATAATAAAATACATTGTACTAGGGCTAAAGTACATGATGGGCAACAATACTGACCTGTGAATGGGGCCAACGTTGAAATTTTTTCAAAATGTTTCTGTATGCACTGAAATTCGATATGGATAGACTATTTGCATGCCTTGACAATAATGGGAGGGTTCCCAAACTCAAAGATCACTCACACACCCACTCTTTATATTCATTGTTTGTGTCGTTCAAAACCAACATCATGCCAATTAGGCCCATGATTTTGGTCATGACGATAAGAAGGCAATAGATGAGATTTTGTATTTAAATATTGATTTTGTACTAATATTAATCTTTATGGAGAAAAAGAGTACTTGGATGAGAGAAAAAAAGAAATACATAAAATAACTTGAATCTTGTCATGGGATTAATCAAGTACTTCTTTTATCAACATGGTTATTACAACATGCCCTTGCAGTACTAGTATAAGATGTGGGGATGTGCATCTCAATCGTGTTGTAAAGGAAACAGATAAAAGACATTGTATTGGGGCTAGATCAGTACATTATGGGAAACAATAACTTGTGAATGGGGTCAGCGTTAAAATTCTTTCAAAATGTTTATGTATGCATTGAAATTTGACATGGATAGATTGTTTGCATGCCTTGGCGATATGGAAGGGTTTCTAGACTCAAATATTACTCTCACACCCACTCTATATAACGAACCATCTTGTCCTCGTTTCGTTTTAATTTTCTCATTCGAAATTTAAAGGAAACAACTATTTATAATAAAATACATTGTACTAGGGATAGAGTACATGATGGGCAACAGTATTGACCTGTGAATGGGGCCAACGTTGAATTTTTTTCAAAATGTTTTTTTATGCACCAAAATTTGACATGGATAGATTGTTCACATGCCTTGATGATATGGAGGGGTTTCCAAACTCAAATATCACTCACACACCCACTCTTTATATTCATCATCTGTGTCGTTCAAAACCAACATCATGCCAATTAGGCCCATGATTTTGGTCATGGAAAGAAGAAGGAGATAGATGAGATTTCGTATTTAAATAATGATTTTGTACTAATATTAATCTTTATGGAGAAAAATAGTACTTAGATGAGAGAAAAAAACAAAGACATAAAATAACTTGAAGCTTGTCATGTAATTAATCAAGTAATTATCTTATCAACACGGTTATTGTGCCATGCCCTTGCAAAACTAGTAGATGTGGGGACATGCATCTCAGTCRTGTTTTAAAGGAAACAAATAAAAGACATTGTACTGGGGCTAGATCAGTACATGATGGGAAACAATAACCTGTGAATGGGGCCAACGTCTAAATTCTTTCAAAATATATTTGTATGCACTGAAATTTGTYATGGATAGAATGTTTGCATGCCTTGACGATATGGAAGGGTTTCTAGACTCAAATATTACTCTCACACCCACTCTATATATCGACCATCTCGTCCTCATTTCGTTTTAATTTTCCCAGTCGGATTTTAAAGGAAACAACTATTTATAATAAAATACATTGTACTAGGGCTAGAGTACATGATGGGCAAAAATACTTACCTGTGAATGGGGCCAACGTTGAAATTTTTTCAAAATGTTTCTGAATGCACTGAAATTTGACATGGATAGATTTTTCACATGCCTTGACAATTATGGGAGGGTTTCTAGACTCAAAGATCACTCACACACCCACTCTTTATATTTATCGTATGTGTCGTTCAAAACCAACATAATGCCAACTAGGCCCATGATTTTGGTCGTGTCGAGAAGAAGGCAATAGATGAAATTTAGCATTTAAATAATTATTTTGTACTAATATTAATATTTATTGATCAAAAGAGTACTTAGATGAGAGAAAAAAACAAAGACATAAAATAACTTGAAGCTTGTCATGTGATTAATCAAGTAATTCTTTTATCAATGCGGTTATTGCAATATGCCCTTGCAGTACTAGTATAAGATGCAGGGACATGCATCTCAGTCATGTTTTAAAGGAAACAGATAAAATACATTGTACCAGGGCTATATCAGTGCATGATGGGAAACAGTAACCTGTGAATGGGTCTAACATTGAAATTATTTCAAAATGTTTCTGTATATACTGAAATTTGACATGGATACACTGTTCACATGCCTTGACGATATGGAAGGGTTTCTAGACTCAAATATTACTCTCACACCCACTCTATCTATCAACCCATCTCGTCCTCATTTCGTTAATTTTCTCAGTTGAATTTTAAAGGAAAAAACTATTTATAATAAAATACATTGTACTAGGGATAGAGTACATGATGGGAAACAATATTGACATGTGAATGGGGCCAACATTGAAATTTTTTCAAAATGTTTTTGTATGCACCGAAATTTGACATGGATAGACTGTTCACATGCCTTGACGATATGGGAGGGTTTCCAGACTCAAATATCACTCACACGCCCACTCTTTATATTCATTTTCTGTGTCGTTAAAAACCAACATCATGCCAATTAGGCCCATGATTTTGGTCGTGGCGAGAAGAAGGTGATAGATTAGATTTCATATTTAAATAATGATTGTGTACTAATATTAATATTTATGGATAAAAAGAGTACTTAGATGAGAGAAAAAAACAAAGACATAAAATAAATTGAAGCTTTTCAAGCGATTAATCAAATACTTCTTTTATGAACGTGGTTATTGTGCCATGCCCTTATAGTACTAGTAGATGTGGGGGCGTGCATCTCAATTGTGTTTTAAAGGAAATAGATAAAAGACATTGTACTTGGGCTAGATCACTACATGATGGGAAACAATAATCTGTGAATGGGGCCAACGTTGAAATTCTTTCAAAATGCTTATGTATGCACGGAAATTTGACATGGATAGATTGTTTGCATGACTTGATGATATGGAAGGGTTTCCAGACTCAAATATTACTCTCACACCCACTCTATATATTGACCCATCTTGTCCTCGTTTCATGTTAATTTTCCCAGTCGAATTTTAAAGGAAACAACTATTTATAATAAAAGTCAGTGTACTAGGGCTAGAGTACATGATGGGCAATAGTACTAACCTATGAATGGGGAAAACGTTGAATTTTTTTCAAAATGTTTCTGTATGCACCGAAATTTGACATGGATAAACTGTTCACATTCCTTGACGATAATGGGAGGGTTTCCAAACTCAAATATCAATCATACACCCACTCTTTATATTCATCGTCTGTGTCGTTCAAAACCAACATCATGCCAATTAGGCCCATGATTTTGGTCATGGCGAGAAGAAGGCGATAGATGAGATTTTGTATTTAAATAATGATTTTGTACTAATAATAATCTTTATTGAGCAAAAGAGTACTTAGATGAGAGAAAAAAACAAAGACATAAAATAACTTGAAGCTTGTCATGTGATTAATCAAGTACTTCTTTTATCAATGTGGTTATTGTGTCATTCCCTTGTAGTACTAGTAGATGCGGGGACATGCATCTCATTCATGTTTTAAAGGAATTAAATAAAATACATTGTACTAGGGCTAGATCAGTACATGATGGGCAATAATAACCTGTGAATGGGGCCAACGTTGAAATTATTTCAAAATGTTTTTGTATCCACTAAAATTTGACATGGATAGACTATTTGCATGCCTTGACGATATGGAAAGGTTTCCAGACTCAAATATTACTCTCACACCCACTCTATATATCAACCCATATCTTCCTCATTTTGTTTTAATTTTCCTGCTAGAGTTTTAAAGGAAACAACTATTTATAATAAAATATAGTGTATTAGGGATAGAGTACATGATGGAAAACAATATTGACTTGTGAATGGGGCCAACGTAGAATTTTTTTCAAATGTTTTTCTATGCACCGAAATTTGACATGGATAGACTGTTCACATGCCTTGATGATAATGGGAGGGTTTCCAGACTCAAAGATCACTCACACACTCACTCTTTATATGTTAAAATATTGTGTAACTGCAAAGAATATTATTATCCCCTTTTATGGATACAATAAAAGATAAAATACATATTATTTATTAGATCAATCCCCTTTTGTGGATACAGTAAAAGATAAAATATATATTATTTATTAGATCAATCCCCTTTTGTGGATTGATCATGTAGGGCATTGTAATTGACCAAATCCCCTTTTGCGGATTGGTCAAACCCTGATTGTAATATGCAAATTAAGAAGTCGGCCCCCAGGAAAATTAAAGTGGTTCTAACAACCCAGAAAGACAAGTTGGCCTTGCCAATGAAGAGACACCTCCTTTCAACGCTTTCCAGTTTGTATAAATAAAGGAATCCAACCACTCATTTTTTCACACTCACTCAACTCACTCATCTAGTTCACAAGTATTGAAGGAAGCTGCAGTTTCCGGAAGAAGGAAGAGAGAGAGGTGCATTGCTTGGGAGAGGATATTCTCTAGTGTTTGGTTTATTGTCTTGGTTATTTTCTAGTCTAGCATCATGGTAGTTTTTCTCTCATAGAGAGAGATTTATTCTAGAGATGTACTTGGTTATTGAATCTATATTAAAGATGTTTTGTTGGGTTTTCTTACCCTTGAGGGTTTCCCAGGATAAATGTTGTGTATCATGTGATTGTGTTTATCTCAGTGATCCTATCTATGTTATGGATCTCTAGTAAATTTAAAATTAACCTAATAATAGTTGAAACTTTAACATGGTTTCAAATCTAAGATGAAGAAGGCATCTTTCACAGGAAAAAGAAAAACGTCATTGTTGTCGTACAAGAAAATTAGGGCTTTTCATTAAAGAGGAATTTAAGCCCAAAGATCATCTAGAAAAGTGTGCCCTAGCCTAAGGAACTCACTGACACCTTCAGCGCACCTTTTCAGTGGATAGAATTCTCGAAAATTGAAACCCTAGTTTTCACCGCTACCAGAAAACCAAAAGTACCAGAAGTACCAGAAAACCAGAAGCACCAGTCCAGAAATATGTTGGTCCAGTTTCAAGGGTTAGAAATTGAAATTTTCAGAAACTGACTATACCAGTATACTCGCCTCAATCTAGCACATATTTTGGTGAGTTAAGTTTTCAGATCCAAGAAATTTGATATTTTTGTTATTTCTATAGCCCAGAGGGCTAGGGTTTCTATTGAAAGAAAGAATGGCTACCGATATGAGGGTAGAATATAGGATGGAAGGATCTGGGAACTTCAGATCTTGGAAGCATAGTTTGCAAATGATTCTAGATGAGAACATGTCACAGTGAGTGTACTGGAACCAGAGGAAGAAGAGCAAAAGATGAAGCAGAAGGAAAAGGGAAAATAAAGTATTAAGCACATGTGGCAGAGGAAGAGGAATCTCCTCCCCCAAGAAAGATTTAGTAGAAATTGAGGATTATGTAATTTAATTTGAAGATAGTTAATCTGAAGAAAGATAGAAAATGGTGGAGTTCCATGGATCCTCCCCACACAAAAACAAAAGATAAGTATTCATGTTATTTTTTAGTATCTTGTTTTCTTTAATACTTTCTCATTACAAGTTATTTTTTTGTGAGAATGTTAATTAACCTCATTTTACTTTAGTGTGTATGCAGACTTATGAATGAAGTATCAAAGAAGAGAATAAATAAAGAGATAAAATATTTATTTCAGGTATGATCACTCAATAGAGTGACAAAGGTATGTGTCTAGCTATGATAGTAAAGAAAAAATTGGTAATTTCATAGCTAGAGTGAAAAAGAGTTCAAAAGTCTTATTCATGATTAGGGTTTCAGATGTGTACATGGTTGAACAAGTTTTACTTAAGAAAAGATGTGTTCTACTCTGATATAAACCATGATATAGTTTTAATTGATTATTTCTTATTGTTACTAACTGATTGGCTAAGTGACATATCCCAGAAAGCATATTGTAAGTAAGTTTACAGGTCTCAGAAGAAAGAGCTTATGCCTTGACTTGCAGAAGTTAGGCAGCATGAGAAGGACTTATGATATGGTGACAATCAGTAAAGACCAGACAATATCCAGTATTTATATAGGAGCAGGAGGCTCCTAAAGATGCAAAACAGAAATGTTCAAGATGAAGAGAAATATGGATACTCATATATAGTTGATGAGATGTGGGTAATTGTAGGTTGTTCCAGTACCATTCTTATAGATGGAGAGGGAGTAGGTTGATCCAGTATGAATTCAGAAAGAAATAAATGTTTGAAATCAAGAAGGCACCCAGGATATTACAGAATAAAAAGAAGCTCTTGGTTTGGTGCAAGAGGGAGCTATGTCTTTGATTTTGAAATGGAGGATCATAATTTGGTGCAGTTAGGAAATCACATGGATGGTGCCCAGATATTTTGATCAAGATGAAAGTTATCCAGTAGATGGTTGGTGCCCAGCAAATGGGTAGCATGGTATTATACCATGGAAATATTTTGGACCACAAGAGAGATGTTTTCAGATCCCATAGCTATACCTTTGTATAAAAGAGAATATACCTTCGTAGAGAAGGAATGAGCAATCCCACAGGTAGACCTTCATAGAGAAGGTGAAAGAGAAGAGACCTTCATAGAGAAGGAAGAGACCTTCGTAGAGAAGGGGAATGAGAAATTTGCCAAGATTGGCCTCTGTCCAAGTGTTGAGTTTTGGATACTCTAGGGACATGCTAGAATACCCTCGTAGAGAGGAGTGAGACCACCCTCGTAGAAAGGAGTATGGATGTTTCTCCAAGGGGAAGCGGGCAGATACTCTCCTTTGGCTAAGGATTGAGTAGCTTGGAACACAAACCTTGACCATGTGGAATGGTTAGTTAGATCTTGAGGTTTGTGTCATGATCCCTCATGGATCATGGAAAGGGAGTCTAGTCTTTCCTAGGCTAGCATCTTATCTTTTCTAGTTCATGTGGGATGACTAGGAGTGAAGCTATGGTAGTAGTCCTCGCCAGTGGATGGGTGAGATAGATGACTATAAGAGAAGGGAGAACATAAAAGGAATGGAAAAACTCATGGAATATCTTATGTGTGAAGATAAGAAAGAGCATATTCTACGTGAAGATGAGAGAAAGAAAGAGTATATTTTGTGCGAAGATAAAGAGAACAAAACTTATTTAATATGGATTCATGGAGAACCAGTGAGTGATGATGATACCAAATGACCAAGTGGATTATATTAATGTTACGCAGTTGATGATGTTGCCCAATTGATAATGTTATCCAATTGATGTTGTTTCCCAGTTGATGATGTTGCCTAGTTGATGATGTTATCTAGTTGATGTTGTTGTCTAGTTAATGATGATTCTCCAGTTGATGATATTGCCCAGATAATATTGTTCAGTTGATGATGACATACAATGTCCTATCAAAAGATAAATAATATCCTTCTTGTTAAGAGGGAGTGTTAAAATATTGTGTAACTGCAAAGAATATTCTTATCCCCTTTTGTGGATAAAGTAAAAGATAAAATATATATTATTGATTAGATCAATCCCCTTTTATGGATTGATCATGTCAGGCATTGTAATTGACCAAATCCCCTTTTTCAGATTGGTCAAACCCTAATTATAATATGCAAATTAAGAAGTCGTCCCCCAGGAAAATTAAAGTGGTTCTAACCACCCAGAAAGACAAGTCGGCCCTGCCAGTCAAGAGACACCTCCTTTTAGCGCTTTCCAGTTTGTATAAATAAAGGAAGCCAACCACTCATGTGTTCACACTCACTCAACTCACTCATCTAGTGCGCAAGTATTGAAGGAAGCTGCAGTTGTTGGAAGAAGGAAGAGAGAGAGGCACATTTCTTGGGAGAGGATATTCTCTAGTGTTTGGTTTATTGTCTTGGCTATTTTATGGTCTAGCATCATGGTAGTTTGTCTCTCGTAGAGAGAGATTTATTCTAGATTTGTACTTGGTTATTGAATCTATATTAAAGAAGTTTTGTTGGGTTTTCTTCCCCTTGAGGGTTTCCCAGGATAAATGTTGTGTATCTTGTGATTGTGTTTGTCTCAGTGATCCTATCTATGTTATGGTTATCTAGTAAATTGAAAAGTAACCTAATAATAGCTTAAAATTAACATTATATTCATCGGTTGTTTCATTCAAAAGAAACATCATGTCAATTAGGCCCATGATTTTGGTTGTGGCGAGAAGAAGGCGATAGATGAGATTTTTTATTTAAATAATGATTTTGTACTAATATTAATATTTATGGAGCAAAAGAGTACTTAGATGAGAGAAAAAAAGCAAAGACATAAAATAAATTGAAGCTTGGCATGCGATTAATCAAGTACTTATTTTATCAATGTGGTTATTGCACCATGCCCTTGCAGTACTAGTAGATGTGGGGATGTGCATCTCAGTCATGTTTTAAAGGAAACAGATAAAATACATTGTATTGGGGCTAGATCAATACCTGATGGGAAATAGTAACCTGTGAATGGGTCCAACGTTGACATTGTACTAGGGCAAGAGTACATGATGAGCAATAGTACTGACCTATGAATGGGACCAACATTGAAATTTTTGAAAGAGTTGCGTGCCTTAGTGGACTCACATCTTTATATAGACCATGTCATAGCATGTCAGTATTAGAAAATGTTAACTCATCGCATAACAATTTTTCATTAGGACATATATGAAGCCTTGCAACTACAATCTTTGCTTGGTTCTACCTTGCAACTACGCCTTGAAACTACGCCTTGTTAACAATTTAATGAACATTGATAATGTGATTGTTATTAACATTAACTTAGTTGGCGTGAGACATTTTATTCTGATTTTTAGTGTTCTTATTAATATATGTGGGTTAGATTGAGTGGAGTTATTAGTGTATGGAATCCATATGTGGTGTAAGTATTACCAAGTATACAATCAAGTGTGTGCATCCATTCGACACACAAGATCCAATAGAAAGATCCTTCAACCATTAATTTGCATGCCACTTGGTAAGCATGTTGAAAACTAAGCTTTGGAAATTTTTTGTCATTATATCATGTGATTGACATTAATATATAAACCCTCAAAATGAAAGTGTCACCTAGCTTGCACATGATTTTTGATTTCATCTTTCTTCTAGTTGAATGTGGGCACAACTTTCAATATGTACCCACTGTCATTTTATAGTATGTAATTGTGTCAAAGCATGTTTTCTCAATCAACATGTTCTTAGGGTAGGTTTATGACTATAATGAAAAATGTTTAATGTGGTCAAGATATCATTTTGTGTAAATATGAGGTCAATTATCATGTTAGATAAATAAAATGAGAGTGTATTAGTAATTTTATGTTTCAGATCTGCTTCACTACTTCTAGTGTCATTATAGAATCATTTCATGTGATTGTTCTTTTATTATTCGTTACCATGCAATTTTGTTATGCTTACTATTTGAGTGCATATTATGAATACAAAAATACAATAGTTTAATCATTCTAAAAGACTTGTTTTCACAGACAATACAATTATATTAGATGAAATTTATTGAAGTTGAGAATTCAAAGGGTTTTTAAATGTAATCAAATGTGATTATATAATAGATAATAACTCTACTAAGGTTGAATTTAGCTCCAATATAATACTCAAAAACTTTATCCATGTACTTGACATCAACTCGACTTGGCAATTCAATAATAAAACAAAGTGGTTAAATCCACTTTAACCAAGAGAATCAATGATCCGGTTATTTTCAACACGAAATGAGAGTGGAGATATAATAAATAAATGCACAGAGATATAGAAAATATTCAATAATATAACAGAAATGTATCAGAGATGAAACCATAAACACGGATATACAGTAATACACGATTTCTATTAATGAAAGAAATGTACAGATACTTTAAAAATACAGAGTGAAAGACTCGCTAAAATGGTGGCAGCTTATCTATGAGAAGAGATGTGATGGCTACTCGCATTCGCAAGAAGATGATTACAATGAGGCTCTAAAGGCCTTTTTACAATAAACAGGAATGCCAAAAACCTTATACATCCAAAAACCTAACCTAGGAGATGAAGCACCAAAAGTCATGTGGGCCCCGTTTGGGTAAGTCAGTATATCAACTTCCCGGGGTCGTAACTTTTGCATATGATATTTGTTTTAGGCACATGATATCCTGTTGGAAAGGTATCGTCAAGGAGATTCATTTTGGGGGAAATATCGAAGGAGATTCTATATTTCTCCCCATTTTCCCAAAAACGTCGTTCAGGGCCTCAAAATGGCCCCGAAAGTTAAAAACTGCTAAAAATAGTAAATTGCCAAAAAACTGTTTTGAGCCAGTTGGAAAAGGTGGGTGGCCACCGATATATACCTAGATCAATCCTCCCTCCTTAGGAAGAAATGGTCTCCATTGCGTTGAGTTCCCGGGGGAGATGGAAAAACGTTTGTTGAATCTGAATCTGTTAAGAACCAAATATCAATATAGCATAGAAAAACCTCAGAATAAGTACTCAACGCCTTGAAAAAGAGATAATTTCAAATAATAAGCCTCTTCGAGGGCGAAACCTCCTTTTACCCCACATAAATGTTCAAGTACAAGATGATTCCAAATGAAAATGTCTCCTTGGTATATATAGGAGACTAGGAGGTATAATTACAACTAATGGAACAAAGCCGACATAAATAAAATAACATTACTATTGTAATATGCCCCAATTAAGGGGTAATGAGCCAATATTAGGGCTTAACATGCCCCTCCCCTTGAGACAAGTGTTGTCTGCAAGGCTTGAGTAACTCTGGATGCTTCTTTATAAAAGACTCATCTTCCCAAGTGGAATCTTTTTCCTCCATTTAATGAGATACTCTGAAATGGATCTATTCCTCAGCTAGAGAATTCTTGTGTCAGTGATGGCTTCAGGCTCCAATATGATTTTTCCTTCCTCGTCAAGTTCTGGAAATATAGTTTGAACTGGGATCTTGTCACCTATAACCTTCTTTAAGCATGAAACATGGAAAAC
>SNQJ01S0008379.1:229875-251579 GCA_010110895.2 Picea sitchensis | reverse complement strand
ATTGTTCAAATGATTATGCATGCCTTCTACTTCTAGATGTATACCCTATTATACATATGTGAATAAATGGAAATTATAGAGTTACTGTATGATACTTGTTGTAGAAATAATTATGTTCTACTGAAGGTTGCATTTATAGGCTTATGACATGTTATTTGTTGTAGGAACCATCTATACTATTAAAGAATGCATCTGTTTAGTTATTGTAGGTGATCTGTTGTAGGAACATAACTATTATGTTAAGAAATGGACTTATAAATCCATTGGGTATTATCTGTGGTAGGAATAGATCTAAATAGTAAACAGTGTTTTAAATCCATTGTGTATTAGTCATGGCAAGGACAGAGTTATCTTACATAAAGTAATAATTTAACCAAGAAGATACAAAATACAAATTCTGGAAAATTCCTACCTATCATAAGATCATACGCTTATAATATATTCAAGTTCTATATTAAAAATTCAACTTGTATAGATTAAAATCCCAAATCGGAAAGAAACTCTACTATGATAGGAATTCACGAAGTATATATAGCTATATGAATATAGTTATGAAATATATGAATTTATATTCGACAATCAATACAGTAGTCCATATAGACATGGAAATACATAATTACAAGAGTTTTGTACACATATTATATAATTAATATGTAAACTTTTTAACAGTTATGTAGAATCAACTGTACAAAATAAAGTATCAAAAGAATGGTCATATATATGTAAAGAAATCTCTCTAGATATATTTACAAAGTCACATCTATAACTATCTACACTGATAGACTCAAACCTTTTAAATATCTATTGCTTAGATCCAATAAACACTGACTATGGTAGGGAAAAAAAATAGTTTCAGATAGTCCCGACATCTTCAGGAAACCTTGAGTACAAATCGGAAGGGAAACTAACGGTTCAAACTAACTTTTTACATTTACGGAATAAAAGGTTACAACAGTAAACAAAAGAATTAATACATCCAAAACCTTTTTATTCATTATGCCTAGGATCCACTGTGATGAAGGTTGAAAGTAAAGCCATGGGAATGAAGAACAATATGTATTATTCACAATATTATTTATTCCATAATGTTGAAGAACAGTTCTATTATGCAAAGAAAATCTATTCGTATTTCCATTCCAATCCTATTTCGAATAATGACATAGTAAAGTTTGATATAATTATTCATCCAAATATACAATTTTAAGGTTTGACTCTATTACTCAGCCGTGAAGGTAAGTAAGAGAGGTAAAGAATCATTTATCTTTAAACCACAAATATTCACCCACATAGATGACTCTTTAATTTAAATCTTTTCAACCATTATCCGCCTAGGACCCTCCTTGAAAGGAGCGAGATGGAACCCAAATACCTCTTATGCAGGTGACAGAGGTTGGCATCCCAAATTCTCACGTGACCGAA
This sequence comes from Picea sitchensis, assembly GCA_010110895.2. NCBI lineage: Eukaryota > Viridiplantae > Streptophyta > Pinopsida > Pinales > Pinaceae > Picea > Picea sitchensis. The sequence continues at coordinate 250,160 of SNQJ01S0008379.1, read as the reverse complement.
ACCCCTGCACAAGATTGCACAAAATACCTTAAATAATTGTTCAACATAGATAAGACGAATATAATAAAATGATTAGTAACAGGAAAGAATTTGCAGTCTTACTTAACTTTTAATTAAGGGATCCGATATCCTTCTTTTTTTGCGATGAGATGAGTAACATCCTACACCGAAATGGGAGGAGGATCCCAACACTCCCTGATGGGTACCCTCGCAATCACAGGGTCCCATCATTAGTGATAAGAACCATATTAAATAAATTGAAAAACATCGCAGGAAAGAATATACAAATGACGATTACAATGAAGTATGTGAGTCACATAACGAGAATGGACCAAATAATTATTCTAATTGAAAGCATTGAAATTGGAAGCCACAGGTCAACTAAAACCATCAAAAGTCTATCTAATATCGTCTAAGAAAGATTCATTTAAATAAAAAGAAACACAGGGTCAACACCGTGCTGAATCACTAGACTCGTATGACCTTTGTTATACACTCAGACTTTAAGAAAATTGGCATGAAAGGATGACCCAAATTTTAAATATAACGCGAGATACAAAGCATTTTTATTTGTGGCTATGTCGAATGAAACTTCGGAAAAACATTCAAATAAGAAGTTACAATCATAAGAATTCCTCGGGTAGTTGGGGAACTGAGAACCCGAATAAAAACCCAATACCAGGTACCCAACCAGGGTAGGAAAACGTTATTCAAAACTTACCAAATGAGATCCCATATCGTGAATAATTTTTAATAGAAAGTCACTGGGTCAATCCCTAACCTACCAAATGACTTATGGGCTATAGTCCTGGTGAAGTCACAAGGAGACTCAACACCCAGTAATAGCATAGAAATAATTAATAGAATGTAAGAGACAACTAATCTTAATAGTAAACGAAATACAAATTGAACGCTACCTGTGTGAATTCGTTGGAAAAGAAACACAAAGAATGAAATGCCAAAGATCTTGAGTCTAATGTACAAAATTAGAGGAGCCACTTACCAATAACGAGAATAGTCCAGGGAGGAGCTCCAAGATGCCATTCTTTCCATGCCAAGAAAGCAAAGAGAAATATAGAGCCAACTTCGGAATAGTTTCACAAAAATGACAAAAGAATAACTATTGTAACCCTAAACGTCGCACCCCATGCATGACGAGTGTTGATGGTACAATGGGAGGTGCAGGCCATGTAATGGAACTGACTTGGAGCATTTTGGTTGGACATAGGTACAGGGATGGCCTCGTTTCTCACCTACCTCCATTAAGGGCCAAGTCAGAGGTTTAACTCTCGACTGTCATAAACCCTCCTGTCACATTTAATGAATTACAAAAGTGAAGGGTGGTTTCCTCGAAATCCTATGATTTGGAAATCTTTAATCCCTAATCACTACCAGTCCAGTTTATCACATAGTATGGTTATACATCACTCAGATTTGGTAGAGTTAACAAATTGTTAGCATAGGGTTTCCCTTCTAACCATTAAAACCGTTATACCGTGTGTTGAATGAAAAACTATTACCCAACTGAAAATTATACCGAGAATGCCTATCGATGACTTTGGTCATGGATAGAAGAGACAAAACCTTATGCTAAACCAACATATCACCAAGGTATATAATCCTAACCCCAATACGGTATGTATACATCTTTTTTGTATAGACTTTGAATTTAACCTTCGCTCAGGTATGGAGGTGTGTTTTAGAGGAGAGGTTAGGACCCTAAGTCCTATGCTTATTTTAATTCCAATTTAATAACAAGTATAAACTTATACCCACATATAAATGCTAGCATGACTTAAAAATTGAAAGAAGAATGCTAGAATGTGGGGTCTGTCATTTTAGAAAAAAAACTATGTGCACTGGGTGTCAGGCTAGGTAGTAATGTCATCATTGAAATTCATAACTTAAGTAAACCATCATAGTTTAACAATGGAAATAAGAGGTTATTTATTTTATTATAAGTTTTTTTTTAAGGAATTGAAGGTTAATTTTCATTAGAAGAATTTTTTTTTTATGACGAAATTGAGGTACATTACACAGATATATGGAAACTCTCTTTCGTATAGCCCATTTTTCCATTCGTATATGTTCATTTTGGATTTCGTAAATGCGCATATACGGAAGAGAGATTTATGGAAGACAAAATGTGCATATATGGAAGATCTCTTCCGTATATTCGCATTTAGGCTTCCGTAAATGCGCATTTTGGCTTCCGTATATTAGTGTATTAATGGTATGTGACAAAGGGTATGTGACAATAGCATTTGTTTTTTAAGGAATTAGATTTAATAGAAGTATTTTCATTCTGCATGTGTGTTAGAACCTTCTTTCAAAACCTTTAACCTCACTAGTTGACATATTACTATTTCAGAGAGCCCACAACCAATGGCATATTTCACTTTGCAACCTAATTTTCTACCAGTGGAATAGTGATAACCTAAGGTTGAAAGAATTAGATTTCATTTGAAGTTTTAAAGTTTAGGTGAAATTGTCGTTTCTATATTTCATAATATTTACTCAAACATTCTATGTTATTTTCATATTTCATAACAAATTTACATTCCCTGCATCTACTATGAAAAATAATTAAATATAACTATTAATTAATTCTAACAACATCTAGTAGAAAATATTTTAAACTTTATACTTTATATTAATATTACTGCTTCACAAAGGAAAAATATCAAAAGTTTCTTACGAATATTCCAATGGCTCTCAGGGATACATTCATGTTGTTTTTCTGCTTCAAATATGAAAAGGAAAAATGGAAAACAAGCCCATTTCTACCTTTGATTATAACCCTCTTCACCTAGTAGTAGTTGCAGATATTGGTTTATTTGCTTCAAGTTCTGAATGACATGAATCTTATCTATAATTGTAACAAATCAAACTTTTTCATGCTCTATTATTACTTGTAAATATTCATTGAATGTTAACCCTTTACATATTCCTTCACATTGAAATGACTAAAGAAAATAGTTGATAACCAAGGATGGTGATTTTCTGATGCAGGGGACACATACAATAGAGCTTGTTTTTACATCAATAACATGTTCCTTTGACATGTACATAATCTCCTTCATTCAATTTTAGATGGAGATTGATAATCCATTTCAAAATACCTCACATACTTGCATTGTTAAAACTATTTTATGTATCAATTTATTGGGATCGTATCCCTAAGAACTCAAATTAGCATGCTTAAAGTCAACATCAAGGTGAATTTGCAACAAATATCCCAACTTCATAACATATCCAGCTGCAAAACCAACTTGAGCTCTCCAATTCTCATGTCAAATTTCTTTCTCTCTAAATTATGATGTCATCACGATGTAATGATAAAATGTATCTTCATATACAATGTATATAAATTAATGGCTTTTAGAAATAAGAATGAACTATGATATGGAAAATGGTTAAAGTGGTATAAGAAAAAAACATAATTTTGCAAAACCTCATCCAAATGCTTTCATCACTTCATTATATCCAATCCTCAGAACTCCTAAAAACCACAAATAAAAAAATGTATTATTAGTAATATTTTGTAACTAATTTTTTCTATTTAAAATACATTCTAAAATAATATATGTTTCATTTCAATTATCATATGACTACTTTTTGAAAACTTGAATGTTAAATTTACCTTTTATCAAGCCTCATATGTTCAAATCTGGAAGTAATGGAACTGTTGGCATGCATGTGCTAATTTCTTAGATCACTAAATCATTTGGTTCAACTTACAACATAAACCATTAAAATTAAATAAGTTTGGTTATCATTGTAAGACACGATTCACTAAATATTTAATTGGACAAACTTTAACTAAACTATATAAATATTTTTACAACTTTTTTTTGTCGAAATAATTTAAAAAACGTACCTGTGTTACCCTCAATAATATCATTAGAAATTAATTGAAGTTGACAATGTCAAATGTGACGAGGTTCATTCTGAGATGTGGATCCCTCATCTGTAACTACAATCATACAAAATTCCTAAAATGAGTTTGAGGATAATAATATAATTCATATAATGTAAAACAAATTAAAATCTCTAACTACAATACCTATATTGTCTGGAACATAATGTTGCACATGATCAGAGGTTTGTTGCACATTCCTACAATCTTTCGAAGAAATTATTTCCATTTGATTGTCTATTTTATTCCTTGACTTTATGTGAACCCGTCCAACCCTTTGAAATTGTGGTTTATCCTTAGTTGAATGTCTCTTACAATGATGTTGTATCTTTTTACTTTGCGGGCTCAAAAAATTGTGTTGTCTCTTAGTCGTGATTTTAGATGGAGACATGACACTGAATTTTTTTTTTTTTATCTCTTCTTCTAAATTGCAAAACAATTTTTCAATTGCTTTAGCATGGTCCACATTTGTAGGAAAATTGTTCAACATATTCCTCTCTCTTTTATTGATAGATGCATGTAAAAATTTCAATCTATCAAGATCAGAGATTGGATTGTTCAATGTTGATGTGTCGGGATCAACATGATCTGATAAAATATTTACATGGTTAAGGTTTTCTTGGTCTTATGGTAGCAGTCTCATTGTCGTTGTTTGATTTAAATCAACTAAAAATGCAGGTTTGTCAATAATCAGACTTGAAACATTTGGTAATGTATTAATGTCTAAATCATGTTCACTAGCCCACATTTGAACTTTGAAGACATGCTTACAAACATTGTCATTCAACGCCTAATCACAACTACAAAAATTAAATTGAGACCCTATGTATATGACATTATACCAAGTATCAGGACTATCCTTATTTTGACTATGAACTAGAAATCAATTCATACTTTTTGGGCCATGCAAACAATCTTCATCTTGTATCTGGATTGCGATACCATTTCTCTAGCCTTTGAGTGAGTCTCTTGTTTCTCACACTTGGTAGGCTTTATAATTCCTGTCTCTTTTAAATGTTGATTATGAGTATAGTATAGTTCAACTGTTTTCAATAAGATGAACAACAACAAATCCACCCGTTTCTGGCATGATTTGTTATCCTCATATAGGTACCTATATTTTAGATACCTGTGGTAGGATTCAATTTCATTATTAGCAGGGATGATTTTAAGGATGGAAAATCATTTTAAAATGTAAGAACCTTGGCGAAACTTACTAATCCTTCATATGCCAACTATAAATTATTGGCAATATTTTTAAAAAAATATTCAAATTTCTAAGGATTTAATATAGTTTTTATAAAATTTTGGCGATTTTTAAGGTAAAATAATTTTTTCCTATAGAATTTGGGCAAATAATTTTTAAAATAGTGAATCTCGTTTTTGGAAAAACCATGGAAAATTATCCCATGAACGAAATTTAGCCCCTAAAATCATCCTTGAATTTATTAGTGTCTTGATTGGAATGTGGAAATTTCCTGTAAGTTTTTTCCCACATATGTGGAATTTTTTTTACCATCAACTAAAAAGTAATATCTAAAAACATGCAAGTATGGAATAATAGTTATGATTCAATGTTGCATGACACTTAGATATTTTGTCATTGGATAGCCAAGTGGTGTCAAAATATTTCAAAAACTTTTCCTCTTCACTAAATTCATGATATATTCTTGCAACTACTTTTCGTACATACTCATCATTTTGGCAACTATGCATGATTTCTCCTAAAGAATGAAGAATGCAGAATTTGTTTTCTTTGAGTTTCACTTTTCTTCCAACATGTTTTACCCATGCCCGATGGACATGCCATACACATAGTAGAATTGAGGAATTGGTTAAACTCTTGAAATAACATTACATTAGAAGAGAGTAAATTATGTGAATGCAACATGTTTTTTTCATGTTTTTTTTGAAATAAAACAAATGTTGAACCTTAATTCTTGAATCTCAGCAGTAGCATCATCTGTGATAAATTCTCGTACATGTCAATCTAGGCGTTCTTTCATTCTCACATCAAATAAAGTTGACAACCATTTACGAATATCATATGTATAATTACGTGATGAAATCACCCAAGACACTGGAACACCATTACGATGTTTGTCGAATACCATTAACATATAAAGTTGATACTACATTCAAAAAACATAAGTGTTAATATAGTATTTAACACATAAAAATTGATTTGAATCACCATAAAGTAATGAAAAGGTTGATTATATGCACCTGATACATATTGGTACTAAATGTGGAATCCATAGACATAACATTGTTGTGTGAATACTTTACCATCATGGAATGCATCCAACAGGTTTGTATGCCTATAATGAATCGTATGTTTTGCATAATATCTTGTTTTTGATAGAAAACAAAAACTATCTAGAAACTGATTATACCAACATTTGACACTTGTTGTATCACTCTCATCCTTCATATATTCTTTCCTTATAATATTATGGTAAATGTTAGAAATATCCATCATTGTCATTAAGGCATCCTGAGTTACCCCAGTGAATAACTCACCAGATTGGTGTTGCACATCAGAGATGAATTTTTCCTAAACAATTGTAACATTAAAACCATCTTCAATCATATTTTATACACTAGCTCGTATATCAAAGGACAAATGTGGTGCATATTTGAATATTTGAGGTCTACCCACTACATTCTTCCCGTGACACATGCCACCAAATTGATCAATATGCCTACAATCAGTATATGTTAGAATAACATCATTTGGACGCATATAAAGTCGATTCATGATGAAATGACATCTACAACCAACTTTAATGCTTTGGCATGGATTGTGTTTCATTATTGTTGATCCATGTGGATTCATTGTAATCTCACCACCTGATATTTGACGTGTCGACTCTAGATCATATGCACAGTGATAACTAAATAAGAACAATGATAATAAATTAGGAAACATGTCAACACAATTTTTTAATAATAAGCTTGGATTAGAAGTTCGTAATTACATTAAACAAATAAAGACTCACATGGCATATTCCAAACATGTGTTAATGTGGGCACATACAATATCCTCCGCTTCTTTAGATCAATTTGTATTAACAACAAATTGAGTGGGATATTCTTCACCTAATTTCTCCCCATTTATAAAATCTCCAAGTCAATCATATGGAATAATAGAAAATTGATCCCCTCTAATTTGGGTCCTTGTTAGATCTTTAGCTGAAAAATCTATCATATCTTCTGGGTCTTCTGTGTCCAATTCCAAATGTTTTCCCACTTTCCCATCTATAGAATACCTATACAAAATTTAATTTTTTGGAGATCAACACTTATGACATTAAGTTGTTATAAATATTTGTGAGTGATACCTAATACTAAATGTTACTTTACAATCCATTTTATGTGATTTAATGTTCTATAATATAAATGGCATAACATTATACTCGATCCATGTATGGTAGTATAAGTTGACCCTAAAAGGGTGAGCCCAATGTGAATGAAGTTGGATTGGGTCCCCCTGGCGGTAACACATTGTTATGTGATGTTGATGTTTGAACATATGTTCAAATAGTTTGAAGGGATGTTCAAAGATGCCAAGTATGGAAAATTTCTTGTAGGTGCAATCATGGTATGTGATGTTTGAGCATTAGTTCCATGTGAGGAAGTTTGAGGTCCTCCACATTGTGAAGAAGGAATAGTGGATAGGTTGTTTGAGATGTTGGCGCCAAACAAGGTAGAACCTAGCAAGGTTGATCCTAAAACAATTTCACTCACCAATGTATGGGATGATTGAGATGATGTATCAGCCAAGTTGGGGATACTTTCCAATATTGGGGGTAGATTCAACAAGCGCCTAGAACAATGGGGATTTTGTGGTTCCCCTATGATGTTGGACTAGATAGAAATATGTATGTGAGTTTCGATGAGTGAAATAAATGAACATGTGCTTTATGTATTTTTGGACTAACTCAACAATGTTACTCAAAGATGGATGTAATCAATAGTGGATATCATACATAAAAAATAATAATAATAAATAAATAAAATCAATCATCAATGTAGGGTAGTGAGGTTATTCTGCGTGGGGAAATAAAAATAAATGTGCACGTGTCCTAAAAGACATATCATCCTTCCTCTCAATAGCATAGGGCCTTCCAAAAGCATTCAACAATGGGGCATGAATCCACTGGAAGAGGAACTAGTGAAGGTATGAAAAATCAACTATAATGAGGGGTGAAGGGGGCATATCCCGAAAGTACTGGTGATATTTCCCAACAACCGTTCAAAATCTAATTGAACCATCACCTATGTAGAAAAACCTAGATTTGGCAACTAAGTTGCCTTGATCAATCACAACATTTAGATTTTCGGTCTAAGAAATGCATCACGAGTGTTGGATGCTTTCCAAGAGTTGGGTGACTCAAGGAGGCATGCATAGAACAACCGACCGGACCTCGGCCTTCAACCCCTCACGGGTATCCCCTTGCCTTATGGTGTAGGAATGCTTGATTTAGAGGATTTTTGGTTTCCTATTTCACAACTTCTAAGTTTAAATGAGAGATGATAATGGGGAGTTGTTTGGATACCTATCCCCGATATCTTAACTTAGACTACAAGTTTCCAATAATTCTAATATATATATATGAAAATTATTTTTACATCTTTATTCATTAAATATAACAGTGATCATATATATCTCCTAAAAAAATATTTCAATACATTCAAACTTATGATCAAATAACCTTTTCCATATATTTAGCATCTTTAACTTGCCAAGTTTACTTCATTCTAATTTTATTTTTATTTCAATATTCTATGTATTTATTTGAATATCTTTCAACGTTACTTAAATTAATTAAATCATAATTTTTTTTTCTATTTTAATTTTTCATTTTAATTTTTTTATTTCAATTTCTTATAAGATTAATGGACCATTAAGCAAAATTAAAAGTCACAAATTAAGGATTTTACTTAAATTGCTTGAACTATAAATATATTTTTATTTTAATCTTTCATTTTTTTTTTAACTCCATGATATTTTAGCGTCTTTAACTTGCTGTTTTCATTAATTACTCCATTCTACTTTTATCTTTTATTTGGATTACTTAAATTAGTTGAATCATAAGTTTTCTTTCTATTTTAATTATCCATTCTAATTTTTTTATTTCAATTTCTTGTAAGATTAATAGACCATTAGTTTCTTAAAAGTCACAAATTCAGGATTTTACTTAAATTGCTTCAACTATAAGTATATTTCTATTTTAATATTTCATTTTTTTTTACTCCTTCATATTTTAGCTTGTCACGTACCTGTTTTCATTAATTATTTCATTCTAATTTTACTTTTTATTTCATATTCTAATATTTATTTCAATATCTTTCAGCGTTATTTAAATTAGTTGAATCATAAGTTTTTCTTTATTTTAATTTTTCATTCTAATTTTTTTATTTCAATTTCTTGTAAGATTAATCGACCATTCCTTCCTCACTAAAAATTAAAAGTCACAAATTAGGGATTTTACTTAAAGTGATTAAACTATAAGTATATTTCTATTTCTATTTTTATTTTTTTAAACTATAAATATATTTCTATTTTTTTTTATTTTTTTGAACTCCTTGATATTTTAGGTTGTTTAAGTTGCATACTGTTTTCATTAATTACTTCATTCTAATTTTATTTTTTATTTCAGTATTCTAACTATTTATTTCAATATCTTTGAGCATTGAGTTGAATCATAAGTTTTTTCCTATTTTAATTTTTCATTCTAATCTTTTTATTTCCATTTCCTGTAAGATTAATCGACCATTAGTTTCTCACTAAAAATTAAAAGTCACAAATTCAGGATTTTACTTAAAATGCTTGAACTATAAGTATATTTTTATTTTCAACTTTCTCTTTTTAACAAGATATTTTAGCTTTTTTAAATGAAATAATTAATAAAAACAGGTACCTGGCAAGTTAAAGTTGTAGGTGAAATTCTCATCGCGAAAACCAACGACGAGGTTGTTCTGTGAGACTTTCCAGCCATTCATACAAATTGACTGGGAATTCAACCCAGAAAATCTCATGCAAGCACTCAAATAAGCTGTGAGTGAAGGCGGGGAAAAGAATGAGAGTTTTTCTTTCAATAAGTAGCCCGGCTTGCTCCTTGGCTTGACTTGTTTCCCACGCGTTCCATAGGTAGTGCGGCATGGCTAGCACGGATTTTGGGTGGAAGGGCAGGGAAATTTTATATAACAATTTTAACTATTTATGAGTCTTCAATCGGGGGCTTCATTAGCGTCAAACATATACCATATGCTCAGCTGGATATGTAAAATTATGCACAGATAATTCTAAGATACATATTGATATTAAAAAATCAGCATCAATGCTTTCAGATCAAGGGAAAGAGAGTGAAAAAGTTTAATGGATTACCAGATTATTCAGAGAGCTGTTGATAGAGTTAGGCTGTTGGTTTAGATCTCCCAAAAATATCTGTTGATAGAGCTCGGTTGCTGGCTTAGATCTTTCAACTTTTTTGTTAATAGAAAAAGGAATTGCTTCGCATGGATGACTAAAGCATCACCATCAAACTTGGATGAACATAAAAATTACATAAACGGCATCTATACTTTTTATTACCTTAAAAAACTATGCACTAAATAGCTTAGAACCAACCCTAAAGGCACCAGAGATGTAAATAATCCATCTCCAACTTCATATCCCAGACAACTAAAACCAAGATTCCCCACCCGGCATCATTGAGATTCGTTAGGTTCCAACGAAGTTGTTGAAGTAAGGTTATTTCTCCTTACTTTCAAGGCCCGAACCAATTATTGACTGGTGAATAATTTTTTACCCTTAATTCTCTGCCGTACACTTATTGTGGATATGTTGATTTACTTTTTCCCATGCTGATTGATTCTCTTCCCTATACTTATTTAATATGCGGATACCCCGATCTACTTTGTTTGTTGTGTATTGCATTGGATTTACGTTTTGTACTTTGTTTGTTGTGTATTGCATTGGATTCACGTTTTGTTTCGGATTACTTAAAGGGAACACAATTGTGACGCAGTAAATAGCCATGATTTGATAGTTGGAAATTTAATTCCATTGGTAATGTAACCTTCCACTACAACGACTCATAGGCCGGCTTGTGTGATGTATTGAATAGGTTTGTTTCCAGAGAGGTTTAAGGCACTTATAGTCCGGCTTGTGTGAAGTATTGAATAGGTTTGTTTTCAGAGAGATTTAAGACTGAGTCAAATCTCTGTTAAGAAATTTAAGAGATGGTAATTTTCTATATTCATGGTTTTCATGAAAAGCTTGAAAATAAAATTACATTGATAATTATACGTGGTGCTTTCAATATTACTTGTCCTCTATTGTTAGTCATTGTAAAGACGAAAATGATGTGTATTAAAGTCTGTTTGTTGTTTAACACAATTAAACTGCCAACAAACAATGGTAGTTGGGACACTCTCAACTATTGGTTGCTCGAGGCTGGACAATCTCAACTAGTGGTGGCTCCAGGCTAGTTGGGACAGTCTCAAATATTGGTTGCTGAGGCTGGACAATCTTAACTAGTGGTGGCTCCAGGCTGAGACATCAGGAACAGAACAAGCAGGCTTCCACTATTAAGACGCTACAAGTGCATTAGTGAGATCAGTTTTTATAAGGAAATGCTTTGCGAACACATTGTTTTTCTTTGGAAACTTATTGTTTTAAGATTCAGGGTGCCTCCTTTGGATCACTTGCATCACTATAGGTTCGGAAATCGCAGAGGATTGGTGAATATAGTTGAAATCCCAAGCATAGGATGAAATTATTCGTACCTGCCTGGTCGAGAAAAATGGTTAGTAAAGAACGGTGCGTTCCTTCTGAAATTTGAAAGATTATAATTGCAGAAGTGGATGTTTTATTTCTTGGATCAAATTAAAACATAATATTTTTTTTAAAACGAAAATTGCAGCATAAATTTTCTGGTTTCAACGCTATACAGAGGGCAAATTAATTGGTAAATGGTATTTTTTTTAATTTCTAGAACAAAAAAGTTCAAATCAACTGCTAGGTTCTTCTTCATCTTGAAATTACAATACTTTCATTATTCCCCTTTAGGGGAAATATGATAGTAAGTGTGGAAGGTAAATAAAGTGGCATCACACAAAATCACTCTTCTTTACATTTTTTTATTTCTGTCCATAGACTCTAGCTTCTTCTCGCTAGCTTGTGTAGATCTTGTAACTTCTCTTGATCTTGGTTGAGCATGGGTTAGATAATGTCCTCTATCTCCATTCCACACTTCTCCCTTGCCCAAGGATTGGAAAGACATTTTTATTGGAAGGAGAGGAACTCCCCAGTTCACCGAGCTGTTATGCGAAGCTAACAACTGGATGGATATATTATTTCTTTAATCAGGAGGTGTTATGTGGAGCCCGAATATGTGGAGCCCGAATACAAGGGTGGTCATAGTGAAGAGGTGGCCCTTATGACTGATATTGTTGAGTAGCAGGGGATGGCCTTTGTTGGAAAACTGAAGGTTGAGGAGGAGGCAAAACCTGATTCCCCCTTCACTGGGCTATACGAACATGTAAGGGTAGGAAGAAGATGAAACAACAACAACATGGGGTGGTTTCCTTAGTTAGGAAGTAACTAGCACAGCAACAAAATATTAGCTGTTGGTGAATGTTGAAAGGTTGATAAAATGAAAGGAATTCTTAAAAGAATATATTAAATTTTATTATTGATTAACAAATAAATGATTGAGCTTCATTTATCTGGTGTTAATATTTTAATTTATGTTAATCACTTACTTGGCAATAGCTATCAAAGTAATTTTTAAATATGATTAGGTAAATGTAAAAAAGTAAATACATAAAAGATGTCTTTATAATAGCTAGGAAGTTAATGATTGAAATCATAGCCATTTATTATTTATTTTGTGTGACTACTAAGAATATTCCAGCTATATTTAATCATGTCCATAGAAAACTTATTAAGCACTAAACCCCCATTAAATCTGTCCATTGTCAACAGGTGTACACCTTTAGGCATAATTAACATTTTGATAAGATTGTTTGTTCCAATGAATGTAAATCTATCATATCTTACAAGTTTTTCGGTTTTTCAAGTGTGCCCGTTCCAACGATAAAGCATCGGAAGCAAATGCATTAAGGGATTAAACCTAATGTCTCTACCCATTCCAATATGAACCATTGAAAGCAAATGCATTAAGCGATTAAGATTAATGTTTGTGCCCCTGGTTGTGGTATCCATCTAGACAGTATGAAGGGCCAGTTCCGAGTTGTCGAATTCTTATAGTTTCATTCGAGACCTTTCAAGTAAAGCAAGAGGAAATAACATCTACTCTAGTTAGACTTATTCATTTCCCCTCCCCATCATAAATAGATTAATGTGCAACGTGCATAATAAAGAACTTAGTTTGTTTTCAAATGGAGGGGATAGAATGTGCCCGTAGGTTGGCTCGGTCAGTAATCCAAGTTAGGTCAGTTACGAACCATTTCCTGCAATTACAGTACATTTTTTGTATTTGTTGGAGTAACAAAATAATTCAAATCTATGATGGATTTCTTCATTCTCTTACATAATAGAAAATTAACCCAGAAAATATTTTATTGTACCTGCTAAAGAAATGTATATTGCAATAAGATCCGCAGTTAATTGCTCATTAGTTTGCGCTGTTATTGGCAAAATATACAGACAAAAGGTGTGGACTGGTTATCATCATAATTTGTTGTGTTATTGGCAAAATATAAAGACAAAAAAAAATGTGGACCATTTTTTTTTGTAAATAAAAAGAGAGATCCTTCTATTATATCATCATGAGTGAACATCTGTATATCGTTTGGCAGCCACCTGTTCCACCACATAACGGAAACCAGAACAGGTGGCTCCAAACGATGGTATGACCATAGTGGCAGAGTTTCAAATTACAAAAATTGGAGCAAAAGATGAGAGTTTTAGCAGGAGATTCTTTCCCCGTAGCTAGCCTAGGGCAGACTTCTTCCAAGGCCGCCATTTTTATGATGGTTACAAAACTGTAAAAAAAAGTAAAAATAAAATCACTATTCATTCTGAAAATGAGAATCGACATGAACAAGAGACGGGGGTGGGCCGCGTCAAGCTTTTGGGGAACCTGGACATCCATGGACGATGTAGGTAGGGACGAAATTCTACTTGCAGGTGGGGCATTGAGGTTGAGAAGGGGCATCTGAGAGTGCTTCAAACAACAGATCTAAACGTTGATGGATGGTTCTTTGGTCATGCTCTTGCTCATCCTGTCGCTGCCAAATGTCAAAGAGAAGCTCCAAGTGCTCTGTTGCGAGATGAAACATGTGGTGTGAGCCATCGTCGGCACCGTCATTGCCTTCTTTAACAACGATCTTGCCTGTGTCTTCAACATCATCATTGCCTTTGTCAGCACCGTCATTGTCTTCTTCAGCACCAGCCTCGCCTGTATCTTCCCCATCTTTTGTTAGTTGCCAACTTGGGCGATCTCCTCCTCCACAATGCAACACCCTTCCCACCTGCATGGATGAAAGTCTCGGGAGGTGGAGGGGATGAGAGTCGTGGGGGACTCATGCAAATGAACTAGGCTTGGGCTAGGCTAAGGAGGTGCCTCAACTTCTTCCACCTTCGTGCCCGAATGTTGAGGTGATGGAAGTGCTTCCTCCTTGGCTGTGTTGGGGAAAGTTGAAGCGAGCTGGGATGGTTGAGGAGAAAGCTTAGTCGGGGACGGGGTTCCAGATTTGGGAATGCGTAGGGGAAGCAGAGCTTTAGTATGGGGCGAGGTGGGTAGGTTTTCCTCTTTTGGAATAGGCAGGGTGGATTGAGCTTTACTGGAGGGTCTGCGGGGTTGGATGAAATGAGCTATCAAGGCTCTCTGAGAAGCTGCGAGTCGATTATCTTGAGTGAAGGAATTTTTGTTCCTGGTGGAACACCCTGGCTTGCCTCTGTCTCGGGGCATGGTGGCAACCAGGGAGTGAGGGAAATGATGGTCTGGGGAAATGCGGAGGTCGCCCTGGAGGTAAGCAAAGAGGCCAGAAGGGCCAAGAAGCACATAGTAGAGGTGGCAGTTAGAAAACATTGGGTGAGAACATGTGCCTTCGTCAGTTTTACTGTCGTTGAGTGCCATTGAAGTCCCTCCCATCGCCATTGAAAGATGATGGGACTGGTTGAAGCCTTTAGTACTAGTTGCTTGGCTGGAGCGCTCCTCCATGGGCTTCCGCAGGCGCACTGAATTAATATCCACTATGGTGTATTCCATGGAGAATTAATATCATCGGGAGTGGCAGCTTGGGGTATTAACTCTCCCCGCGAGTTTCTCCTGCCACCTATCCCCCTCTCTTTCCATTTGTCACCCCTTCCGGGTGAGAATGTGAACCATTGGTTTGTTTGCCTTATTTGCCTTTTTTTTATCATTGGTTTGTCAAATAAAATGATTTTAGTGTTACCGTCCTTCTATCTTCATCTTTCTATTTTGCACACATTATAATGATAACCAATCCAATACCTTTTGACAAAATGTTGTGTTATGAGTTAAATATAAAGACAGAATGTTAACTCAAACATTTATTTTATAGGGTTGTTTGTTTAGGTTTCAAATCTTAGATGATTTTTTTTATTAAAGGAAATAAGAGTTTTAAAAATACAAACTCTTTAATGTATGATTTTAGCATAAATAAGCATGTTACATCTTAAAAAATAAGAATTATGACAATTTATTACATATATTATTAAAAAAAAAGGTATACAGATACAAATTTACTATATAAATGAATATTGTACTTAAGATAATGTAGCAATACAAATGTATTTTTCATGTAAAGGAATATTAGATTCAAAATAATAGTTGATATGGCGATGAAGTTGATTAAAAAATCCAATATTGAAAAAGAAAATTTGTAATTTTAAATATGGTACAAAACAAAGTAATAAAATAGTTGTGTAAACAATATAGAAAAAATATTTATATACATAAAAATATTTCACTTTATGAATTCAAGTTAAATATTTTACTTTATGAATTTATGTTAAATTCAAGTGCATCCGTTTAAGATTTTGCTTTAATTTTTTAAGTTACAAATTCAATTATATTCAATTATGTACTAGTAAAATAAAATAATAAAAAAAAGAACCTCTTACTTTGTAAACAAGAAAAAATGAAAAAATAAGTTCGTATAAGAATATATTATGTTATGTATAAAGAAATAAAAAAAATCATTTAAATAATGATAAAAAGTTAAAATAATTTATATAATTTATTGAAAGTGTTAGTGTTTGGTTAAAAGCTCCTCTTTTTAAGACATGGTTCAAGATGCACAAGTATCTAGTAAATTGAAAGTTTACCTTATGGATTATGGATTACAAGTACATTATTCTAAGTAGTGTGGTTTTCGAGAATAGCAATTAATGATGATTGTCCCCTATTAATTCTGACAATTAAGTTACATTATTCTAATTGGTATGGTTTTCGTGAATAACAATCAATGATAATTGTTCCCACTAATTCAACTAAACTATGTTAGATTCTCTGAATCCTAAATTTATTAAAAATTCCAATTAAAAATATACAATTTTAATTATAATTATTTTAAAATAGGAAAAAAAAATACCATGAACTCTAACATCAAACTTATAATAAAATTATAATACAATTTTTAGTATTCTTGATTCCATATATTTGTTGATTCCATACATTTCCCATGGAAATCAATAAAAATATTGTATTTCAAAGAATTTTATAAATTCCACTCTGTAAACAGAGTTGGTTTTCGAGGTGCATGCCGAAAGGCGTATACCTATTGACAATGGGCAGATTTAATAGGGGTTTAGTGCTTAATAAGTTTTCTATGGACAGGATTAAATATGGCTGGAATATTCTTAGTAGTCACACAAAATAAATGGTTGTGATTTCAATCATTAACTTCCTAGCTATTATAAAGACCTCAGTTTATGTGTTTACTTTTTTACATTTACCTAATCATATTTAAAAATTACTTTGATAGCTAACTGATTGCCACTTAAGAGATTAACAGAAATTAAAATATTAACACCAGATAAATGAAGCCCAACAATTTATTTGTTAATAGATAATAAAATTTAATATATTCTTTTAAAGATTCATTTCATCTTCTCAACCTTTCCACGTTCACCAGCAACTATTTTGCTGCTGTACTAGTTACTATATACATTGATACTATCCTCGCTGAGTAACTACCATGCCTATATAATGGGGTAGAAAATAGAGTTACTGATGCCATATCCCTATGGGCTTCACTCCAATGGAGTTCAGCAGCTGTCGATGATTTATCAGGTTTACGCGGAGGAGGAGAATTCGATCCTTGGTAACCAAGCGTAAGATCTAGCCCTACTACACTACTGCATTACTTGAAGGAGATTCCGCTTGACTAGACTTGAGGCTACAGATCAGATCGGGCAGGCATTCCATCTGTAGCTGAACAGCAGGGAATTTTATCCTGTTGTTGCTCTGACAGGAACGTTGAATATGTCTTTGAGGTGCATGTCATTAAATTGACCATTTTCTGCCTTATGTAGGGTGTCTCCTACATCACCCCGTTCATCAGATTTGTTGTTCAACATGATTGCTGATGGGTGAGCGTTCACGTTCTCTTCGTTTAGGATTTGCATTTGACAGCATCTGGAATATGTCCCTGGCCTTCACTGATCTGTGCAACTCGCGTACGGCCATGGCTTCCATCCGCGCCATACATTTAGGACTGGGAGACAGGAAATTGCCCCGCGGAACGGCCTGGAACGATCGCTCAAGGATGATCTTCACCCCCGCCTGGCAGTCTGCCCAGTTGCCCGACCATACAAACGCCCAATGATGCCATCTGTTACCGTGGGTTCAGAAGTCTTGCCCCGAACATCAAGGGTTCTTGTCATTTAGATGCCATCCATGGCCGTAGTCTGGAGGGTTTCGGAATTCCTGCCCGAACATTCATTTAGATGCCATCCGTTGCCGTAGGGTGGAGGGGTGGAGGGTTTCAGAAGTCTTGGCCCGAACATTAAAGGTACTTGTCTTTTGTTTGGAATTGTGTACCTGTGCGAGGATAGGGGTAGTGAACCTCCCACTTTAATGATTTAGATATTTTCATAATGGACAACAGTATAGTTACCAGATTGGTGACAATCGTCTATTTCAATCATTTCTTGCATTGTCCTACTTTTATCCAAATTAAGAAAGTCATAAGCATCCAATGGCTCTGCCTTGATGCATTTGTCATGCTGATTATGCTGTGAAGTTTGCTTCGCCTGTCTCGGTCTGCTTATTTTGTACATGTATAAGATTTAACGTAATTTTTTATAACAATATAATTATCATATTGACATTATAATGTTCATGACCATACAGCTATCACGGTTGCAGCGATTTCCTCAATGATGTTTTCTATTTTGTTTTCAAAGAAAACAAAATAAAATGAAGTAAAAATCATTCAAAATCTAATGTAAATAAAACAGGCTAAAATTCTTTAAAAATGTAGATGTTAATCATATTGCTGGATCAAATTTTAAAGCACACTTATTCATGTTTGTGTCAATTTGGAGGTCACCTAAGTCATTAGAAACCACCACGGTTTGGATCTATCGTCTCGATCCTCGTCTTGATAGTCGTGACTTCTGGTGGTTGTGTTGATGGGGTTGTTGAATTTTTCCAGTGTATCCATGTTGTTGAGGGAAGATGGGATGGGTTCATTCCTTGGGCATGCTCTTCAATTTTTTCTCCCTTTCCCAAACAAAATCTGAGAGAAGATGAGATGGCTCCACTCCTTGGGCATGCTCCCCAATTTGCTCTCCCTTTCCCAAACACAATTATAGTCTTTGTCAATTATTCAAAAGAAAATAATGTATGTGCTCCTTTGTGCTACACACCAATCATCGTGAGTTCAAGGTGCCCCTACTCACACCACCCAAAAAATTTCATTCAGAGAACCAATGGCTTCCTCTTTATGTTCTTCCTCAGTTCCATCACCAAATCTTCCCAAAGAACATGTGTATTTTGTAGGTGTAGTGGGAGACTTTACAATCCTCAAACTACAAGGCATAAATAAGTGATACTATATAGTATCCCAATTACAATTTAATTTCTTTTAAAAAAAATAAAAATAATACAACAATTTGCATATTTTATTTTTATATTTAAAAATACAAAATAATAAAATTAAAAACCTATAATCATTTTAATCTTAATTTTGTTTTACTTAATTTTTGTATAATAAAGTAAAGTTCCAAAGTGAATATAAAACTAAGTTGCACATTGTTTTCCTAAAACTATGTTTCTTGTGAAATTTATAATGGATGGAAAGGACCATCACGCTATTTAAAAAAAAAAATGTTAAGTTTATATGTTTCAATGATTTTTTTAATTATTTTTAATCATGTGGTTTGGATGCCACTAGGAGGTCACCATGGGTTTGGAACCTACTAGGAGTCACGACGAAAAGGACAAGAGAACACAGGTCACCATGGGTTTGGTTCCTACTAGGAGTCACGACGAAAAGGACAAGAGAACACACAAGGCAAGGGGTGCACACCTAAAAATGAGACGTGATGGTTCAAGAGATATGACAGTTGATGGACGTGTGCACTTGGATGGTTACACTAGGTAGAGGGTTGCAACGAGTTAGTTGAGTGTCACAAGTTGCGAAGGGGTGCAACACACCGAAGAGACATGATGTTTCACAAAAATGACCCTTGGAGTTCTTATAATAGCAAGGGCACACAACCAAAGGAAGATAGAATATTTGGCTAGCATTTGGGATAACAAGTCTGAGGCAACAAATTGCGGAAAATTTGCAAGAATAGAAAACATGTAGCCGAGAGTTGGAATCTCTGAGAGGTTTTGGGGAGGTATGGAAGCGCAGGTCTGTTAGAGGCATGTGTGAGGTAGAATCCAAATCTGTGTTAGATTAGTGAAGTATGTGGAAACAACGAGACCACAACTATGTGGTTATGGGCACATCTTATGTGCACCACAGGAGGTTGCGTAGACAGTTGCAACAAAAATTCTTGGTGTGATGAATCTATTTATGAGCATCTCCTTGAGGTGATGGGAGTCATGGGTGAAATCATGAAGGTGGGTTACACTTTTGCTTTTTTTATGACAAAAAAACTTATATTTTCACAAATTATTCAACTTCCGACATATAAAAGTATTTTTTTTATTTAGAATTTCACTTTCCAGTAAAAACAAAACTTGTGAAGAATTGTGTTAGCCTTCTAATGACTATTTTTCAATTTTTTTTTATCACGATTTGATAAGTCAAATTGACAATTGTTTAACAGTATGTTTCTTAAACACGAAATGAATGATAATGAGTTACTAATTTCAACAACAATGTTTTTTTTATTAAACTTATG
>SNQJ01S0008379.1:189389-229825 GCA_010110895.2 Picea sitchensis | reverse complement strand
TCATTCTAATTTTTTTATTTCAATTTCTTGTAAGATTAATCGACCATTCCTTTCTCACTAAAAATTAAAACTCACAAATTAGGGATTTTAATTAAAGTGATTAAACTATATTTCTATTTTAATCTTTTATTTTTTTTTAACTCCTTAGATACTTTAGCTTGTTTAAGTTGCCAGGTACTGTTTTCATTAATTACTTCATTCTAATTTTATTTTTTATTTCAGTATTCTAACTATTTATTTCAATATCTTTGAGCATTACTTAAATTAAGTTGAATCATAAGTTTTTTCCTATTTTAATTTTTCATTGTAATTTTTTTATTTCAATTTCCTGTAAGATTAATCCATCATTAGTTTCTCACTAAAAATTAAAAGTCACAAATTCAGGATTTTACTTAAAATGCTTGAACTATAAGTATATTTTTATTTTCATCTTTCTCTCTTTTTAACTAGATATTTTAGCGATATTTTAGCTTTTTTAAATAAAGTAATTAATAAAAACAGGTACCTGGCAAGTTAAAGTTGTGGGTGAAATTTTCATCACGAAAACCAACGACGAGGTTGTTCTGTGAGACTTTACAGCCATTCATACAAATTGACTGGGAATTCAACCCAGAAAATCTCATGCAAGCACTCAAATAAGTTGTGGGTGAAGGCGGGGAAAAGAATGAGAGTTTTTCTTTCAATAAGTTGCCAGGCTTGCTCCTTGGCTTGACTTGTTTCCCACGCGTTCCATAGGTAGTGCGTCATGGCTAGCACGGATTTTGGGCGGAAGGGTAGGGAAATTTTATATAACAATTTTAACTATCTATGAGTCCTCAATCGGGGGCTTCATTAGCGTCAAACATATAGCATATGCTCAGTTGGATATGTAAAATTATGCGCAGATAACTCTAAGATACATATTGATATCAAAAAATCAGCATCAATGCTTTCAGATTAAGGGAAAGAGAATGAAAAAGTTTAATGGATTACCAGATTATCCAGAGAGCTGTTGATAGAGCTAGGCTGTTGGTTTAGATCTCCCAAAAATATCTGTTGATAGAGCGAGTTGCTGGTTTAGATCTCCCAAATTTTTTGCTAACCGAAAATGGAGTTGCCTTGCATGGATGACTAAGGCATCACCATCAAACTTGGATGAACTCATAGTCTGGCTTGTGTGATGTATTGAATAGGTTTGTTTCCAGAGAAGTTTAAGGCTGAGTCAAATCTCGGTTAAGAAATTTAAGAGATGGTAATTTTCTTTATTCATGGTTTTCATGAAAAGCTTGAAAATAAAATTACATTGATCATTAGACGTGGTGCTTTCAATATTACTTGTCCTTTATTGTTAGTCATTGTAAAGACGAAAATGATGTGTATTAAAGTCTGTTTGTTGTTTAACACAATAAAAACTGCGAACAAACAATGGTAGTTGGGACACTCTCAACTATCGGTTGCTCGAGGCTGGACAATCTCAACTAGTGGTGGCTCCAGGCTAGTTGGGACAGTCTCAAATATTGGCTGCTGAGGCTGGACAATCTTAACTAGTGGTGGCTCGAGGCTGAGACATCAGGAACAGAACAAGCAACCTTCCACTATTAAGACGCTACAAGTGCATTAGTGAGATCATTTTTTATAGGGAAATGCTTTGGGAACACATGGTTTTTCTTTGGAAACTTATTGTTTTAAGATTCAGGGTGCCTCCTTTGGATCACTTGCATCACTATAGGTTCGGAAATCGTAGAGGATTGGTGAATATAGTTGAAATCCCAAGCATAGGATGAAATTATTTGTACCTGCCTGGTCGAGAAAAATGGTTAGTAAAGAACGGTGCGTTCCTTCTGAAATTTGAAAGATTATAATTGCAGTAGTGGATGTTTTATTTCTTGGATCAAATTAAAACATAATATTTTTTTTAAAACGAAAATTGCAGCATAAATTTTCTGGTTGCAACGCTATACACAGGGCAAATTAATTGGTAAATGGTATTTTTTTTAATTTCTAGAACAAAAAAGTTCAAATCGACTGCTAGGTTCTTCTTCATCTTGAAATTACAATACTTTCATTATTCCCCTTTAGGGGAAATATGATAGTAAGTGTGGAAGGTAAATAAAGTGGCATCACACAAAATCACTCTTCTTTACATTTTTTTATTTCTGTCCATAGACTCTAGCTTCTTCTCGCTAGCTTGTGTAGATCTTGTAACTTCTCTTGATCTTGGTTGAGCATGGGTGAGATAATGTCCTCTATCTCCATTCCACACTTCTCCCTTGCCCAAGGATTGGAAAGACATTTATATTGGAAGGAGAGGAATTCCCCACTTCACCGAGCTGTTATGCGAAGCTAACAACTGGATGGATATATTATTTCTTTAATCAGGAGGTGTTATGGGGAGCCCGAATACAAGGGTGGTCATAGTGAAGAGGTGGCCCTTATGACTGATATTGTTGAGTAGCAGGGGATGGCCTTTGTTGGATAACTGAAGGTTGAGGAGGAGGCAAAACCTGATTCCCCATTTACTGGGCTATACGAACATGTAGGGCTAGGAAGAAGATGAAACAACAACATGGGGTGGTTTCCTTAGTTAGGATAGTGGCACAACTTATTTTGATCAAGTGAAAAGGAAGTAATTAGCACTTTGATAAGGTTGTTTGTTCCAATGAATGTAAATCTATCATATCTTGCAAGTTTTTCGGTTTTCAAGTGTGCCCGTTCCAACGATAAAGCATCGGAAGCAAATGCATTAAGGGATTAAACCTAATGTGTCTACCCATTCCAATATGAAGCATTGAAAGTAAATGCATTAAGCGATTAAGATTAATGTTTGTGCCCCTGGTTGTGGTATCCCTCTAGACAGTATGAAGGGCCAGTTCCGAGTTGTCGAATTCTTATAGTTTCGTTCGAGACCTTTCAAGTAAAGCAAGAGGAAATAACATCTACTCTAGTTAGACTTATTCATTTCCCCTCCCCATCGTAAATAGATTAATGTGCAAGGTGCATAATAAAGAACTTAGTTTGTTTTCAAATGGAGGGGATAGAATGTGCCCGTAGGTTGGCTCGGTCAGTAATCCAAGTTAGGTCAGTTACGAACCATTTCCTGCAATTACAGTACATTTTCTGTATTTGTTGGAGTAACAAAATAATTCAAATTTATGATGGATTTCTTCATTCTGTTACATAATAGAAAATTAACCCAGAAAATATTACTGTACCTGCTAAAGAAATGTATATTGCAATAAGATCCGCAGTTAATTGCTCATTAGTTTAAGCAGTTATTGGCAAAATATACAGACAAAAGGTCTGGACTGGTTATCATCATAATTTGTTGTGTTATTGGCAAAATATAAAGACAAAAAAAAATGTGGACCATTTTTTTTTGTAAATAAAAAAGAGAGATCCTTCTATTATATCATCATGAGTGTACATTTGTATATCATTTGGCAGCCACCTGTTCCGCCACATAAGGGAAACCAGAACAGGTGGCTCCAAACGATGGTATGACCATAGTGGCAGAGTTTCAAATTACAAAAATTGGAGCAAAAGATGAGAGTTTTAGCAGGAGATTCTTTCCCCGTAACTAGCCTAGGGTAGACTTCTTCCAGAGCCGCCATTTTTATGATGGTTACAAAACTGTAAAAAAGAGTAAAAATAAAATAACTATTCATTCTAAAAATGAGAATTGACATGAACTAGAGACAGGGGTGGGCCGTGGCAAGCTTTTGGGGAACCTAGACATCCATGGACAGTGTAGGTCGGGATGAACTTCTGCTTGCAGGTGGGGCATTGAGCTTGAGAAGGGGCGTCTGAGAGTGCTTCAAACAACAGATCTAAACGATGATGGATGGTTCTTTGGCCGTTCTCTTTCTCGTCCTGCCGCTGCCAAATGTCAAAGAGAAGCTCCAAGTGCTCCGCTGCGAGATGAAACGTGTGGTGTGAGCCATCGTCAGCACCGTCATTGCATTCTTTAAAAATGATCTTTCTTGTGTATTCAACACCGCCATTGCCTTTGTCAGCACCATCATTGTCGTCTTCAGCACCAGCCTCGCATGTGTATTCCCCATCTTTTGTTAGTTGCCAACTTGGGTGATCTCCTCCTCCACAATGCAACACCCTTCCCACCTGCATGGATGAAAGTCTCAGGAGGTGGAGGGGCTGAGAGTCATGGGGGACTCTTGCAAATGAACTAGGCTCGGGCTAGGCTGAGGAGGTGCCTCAACTACTTCCACCTTCGTGCCCGAATGTTGAGGTGATAGAAGTGCTTCCTCCTTGGCTGTGTTGGGGAAAGTCGAAGCGAGCTGGGATGGTTGAGGAGAAATCTCAATCGGGGACGGGGTTCCGGATTTGGGAATGCGTAGGGGAAGTAGAGCTTGAGTCTGGGGCGAAGTGGGTAGGTTTTCCTCTTTTGGAATATGCAGGGTAGATTGAGCTTTACTGAAGGGTCTGCGGGGTTGGCTGAAATGAGCTATCAAGGTTCTCTGAGAAGCAATGAGTTGATTATCTTGAGTGAAGGCATTTTTGTTCCTAGTGGAACACCTTGGCTTGCCTCTGTCTCGGGGCATGGTGGGAACTAGGGAGTGAGGGCAATGATGGTCTGAGGAAATGCGGAGGTCGCCCTGGAGGTAAGCGAAGAGGCCAAAAGGGCCAAGAAGCACATAGCAGAGATGGTAGTTAGCAAACATCGGGTGAGAACATGTGCCTTGGTCAGTTTTAATGCTGTTGAGTGCCATTGAAGTCCCTCCCATCGCCATTGAACACTGACGGGACTGGTTGAATCCTTTAGTACCAGTTGCCTCGCTGGAGAGCTCCTCCATGGGCTTCGGTAGGCGTATTGAATTAATATCCATTATGGTGTATTCCATGGGGAATTAATATCATCGGGAGTGGCATCTTCGGGTATTAACTCTCCCCACGAGCTTCTCCTGCCACCTGTCGCCCTCTCTTGCCATTTGTGACCCCATCCGGGTGAGAATGTGAACCATTGATTTGTTTGCCTTATTTGCCTTTTTTTTAATCATTGGTTTGTCAAATAAAATGATTTTAGTGTTACCGTCCTTCTATCTTCATCTTTCTATTTTGAACAAATTATAATGATAACTAGTCCCATACCTTTTGGCAAAATGTTGTGTTATTAGCAAAATATAAAGACAAAATGTTAACTCAAACATTTATTTTATAGGGTTGTTTGTTTAGGTTTCAAATTTTAGATGATTTTTTTTTATTAAAAAAAATAAAAGTTTTAAAAATACAAACTCTTTAATGTATGATTTTAACATAAATAAGCATGTTACATCTTAAAAATAAGAATTATGACAATTTATTACATATATAATAAAAAAAAAAGTATACAAATACAAATACAAATGTATTATATATATAAATGAATATTGTACTTAAGATAATGTAGAGATACAAATGTATTTTCCATGTAAAGGAATATTAGATTCAAAATAATAGTTGATATGTAGATGAAATTGATTAAAAAATTCAATATTGAAAAAGAAAATTTGTAATTTTAAATATGGTGCAAAACAAAGTAATAAAATAGTTGTGTAAACAATATAGAAAAAATATCTATATACATAAAAAAATATTTCACTTTATGAATTCAAGTTAAATATTTTACTTTATGAATTTATGTTAAATTCAAGTGCACCCGTTTAAAATTTTGCTTTAACTTTTAAAGTCACAAATTCAATTATGTACTAGTAAAATAGAATAATAACAAAAAAGAACCTCTTACTTTATAAACAAGAAAAAATGAAAAAATAAGTTCATAAAAGAATATATTATATTATATATAAAGAAATAAAATAAATTCATATAAGAATATATTATATATAATGATAAAAAGTTAAGATAATTTATATAATTTATTGAAAGTGTTAGTGTTTGGTTAAAAGCTCCTCTTTTTAAGACATGGCTCAAGATGCACAAGTATCTAGTAAATTGAAAGTCTACCTTCTTATGGATTATGGATTACAAGTACATTATTTTAAGTGGTGTGGTTTTAGTGAATAGCAATCAATGATGACTGTCTCCATTGACTTTGACAACTAAGTTATATTATTTTAACTGGTGTGGTTTTCGTGAATAACAACCAATAATAACTGTCCCCACTGACTCTAACAACTAAGTTATGATAGATTCTCTAAATCCTAAATTTATTAAAAATTCTAATTAAAAATATACAATTTTAATTATAATTATTTTAAAATAAATAAATAAAATACCGTGAACTCTATAATAAAATTATAATACAAGTTTTTAGTATTGTTGATTCCATACATTTCCCATAGAAATCAATAAAAATATTTTATTTCAAAGAATTTTATAAATTCCACTCTGTAAACAGAGTTGGCTTTCGAGGTGCATCGACAGCTGCCAGTATAATGGTTTGACAATATTTACTATATACATTGATACTGCCCAGTTGCCCGACCATACAAACGCCCAATGATGCCATCTGTTACCGTGGGTTCAGAAGTCTTGCCCCGAACATCAAGTGTTCTTGTCATTTAGATGCCATCCATGGCCGTAGTCTCGAGGGTTTCAGAATTCCTGCCCGAACATTCATTTAGATGCCATCCGTTGCCGTAGGGTGGAGGGGTGGACGGTTTCAGAAGTCTTGCCCCGAACATTAAAGGTAATTGTCTTTTGTTTGGAATTGTGTACCTGTGCGAGGATAGGGGTAGTGAACCTCCCACTTTAATGATTTAGATATTTTCATAATGGACAACAGTATAGTTACCAGATTCGTGACAATCGTCTATTTCAATCATTTCTTGCATTGTCCTACTTTTATCCAAATTAAGAAAGTCATAAGCATCCAATGGCGCTGCCTTGATGCATTTGTCTTGCTGATTATGCTGTGAAGTTTGCTTCGCCTGTCCCGGTCTGCTTATTTTGTACATGTATAAGATTTAACGTATTTTTTTATAATAATATAATTATCATATTGACATTATAATGTTCATGACCATACAGCTATCACGGTTGCAGCGATTTCCTCAATGATGTTTTCTATTTTGTTTTCAAAGAAAAAAATAAAATGAAGTAAAAATCATTCAAAATCTAATGTAAATAAAACAGGCTAATTTTTTTTTTTAAATCTAGATGTTAATCATATTGCTGGATCAAATTTTAAAGCACACTTATTCATGTTTGTGTCAATTTGGAGGTCACCTTAGTCTTTAAAACCACCATGGTTTGGATCTATCGTCTCGATCCTCGTCCTGATAGTCGTGACTTCTGGTGGTTGTGTTGATGGGGTTGTCGAATTTTTCTAGTGTATCCATGTTGTTGAGGGAAGATGGGATGGGTCCACTTTTTGGGCATATTCTCCAATTTCCTCTCCCTTTCCCAAACACAATTGTAGTCTTTGCCAATTATTCAAAAGAAAGCAATGTATGTGCTCTTTTGTTCTACACTTCATCATCGTGAGCTCAAGGTGCCCCTACTCACACTACCAAAAAAATTTCATTCACCCAACCAATGGCTTCCTTCTTGTGCTCTTCCTCAATTCCATCACCAAATCTTCCCAAAGAACATGTGTATTTTGTAAGTGTAGTGGGAGACTTTACAATACTCAAATTACAAGGCATAAATAAGTGATATTATATAGCATCCCAATTACAATTTAATCTCTTCTTAGAAGAAAAATAATAATAATACAACAATTTGCATGACTTATTTTTATACTTGAAAATACAAAATAATAAAATTAAAAAACTTATAATCATTTTAATCTTAATTTTGTTTTACTTAATTTTTGTATAATAAAGTAAAGTTCCAAAGTGAATATAAAACTAAGTTGCACATGAAATCTATTAGCTAATAGAACGTACTATCACGTTATTTTCCTAAAACTATGTTTCTTGTCAAATTTATAATGGATGGAAAGGACCATCACGCTATTTAAAAAAAAAAATGTTAAGTTTATATGTTTCAATGATTTTTTTAATTATTATGCGGTTTGGATGTCACTAGGAGGTCACCATGGGTTTGGAACCTATTAGGAGTCACGACGAAAAGGACAAGAGAACACACAAGGCAAGGGGTGCACACCTAAAAATGAGACGTGATGGTTCAAGAGACATGACAGTTGATGGACGCGTGCACTTGGATGGTTACACTAGGTCGAGGGTTGTGACGAGTTAGTTGAGTGTCACAAGTTGCGAAGGGGTGAAACACACTGAAGAGACATGATGTTTCACAAAAATGACCCTTGGAGTTCTTATAATAGCAAGGGAACACAACCAAAGGAAGATAGAATATTTGGCTAGCATTTGGGATAACAAGTCTGAGGCAACGAACTACATAAAATTTGCAAGAACAGAAAACAAGTAGCCAAGAGTTGGAAACTTTGGGAGGTTTTGGGGAGGTATGGAAGCGCATGTCTGTTAGAGGCATGGGTGAGGTAGAATCCAAATCTGTGTTAGATTAGTGAAGCATGTGGAAACAACGAGACTACAACTATGTGGTTATGGGCACATCTTAAGTGCACCACAGGACGTTGCGGAGACAGTTGCAACAAAAATTCTTGGTGTGATGAATCTATTTATGAGCATCTCCCTGAGGTGATGGGAGTCATGTAACTCTGTCTAATTTGTAAAGCAAGATGGTAGTGCTCATATTTTAATTGTTTCATAATAACAAAGACTTAGCAAGGTCTCAGGCACAATTCGTGTCGCCCGCACTATTTCTGTGTTTATATTTCGTTTGTTTCGTAGTTGTTTTCTTGGTTTCTAATGTTCATGGATGTATGCTTATATATGACCAAGTTTTAAAATATTAACAATTGTGTAAGTATAGAAGAGTTGCACTAGAGTAGGAGTGTGACTCGCTAGTAGCCTATAATGTAGTATGGGTATGCATTGGGTGAAGAGGTAGTCTCGACAAAGAATTCTTGGTGTTCCAAGCAACCAAGTAATAATCATTAAGGTGTATCATGCCCTTAGAAGGTGAATGATTGCACGATTTGAACAAACGTCATGTGGCTTCATGATAGGTGGTATTAGATTCGTTTCCTTGTATATTTTGAAGAAGGATTGGTGAGATCTTCACAACTACCTCAACAATAGGTGGTATTCGAGCATCTTTGTCTCTTCACCACTACTGCAGTCAAAACAATTGTGGAGAGGGGAGAATTTGTTTGGTGAGACAGTTTGGGCGTAGGTTTTGTGAAGGGACAAACTAACCGATCGTTGAGACAACCTAAGCATGGACTTAGTGGTTTGTGACAGAAGTAAAAGATAGATTTACAGATGAAGCCTTGACTTGTGAACAGACCTGGGTGCACCCCTTGAGAAGGTCAAGAACAATTTTTTCAGGGTGAACCGAGCACTTGGGCAAGGAGGACGACTACAAGACTTCCACAGAACTTGTCGTAGACCCAATCACGAAAGTAAACACAGAGTTGATCACTTAATTTTGAATTATAGAGATGAACTCTTGGGTTCCTTAGACAAACCCTTCATAATTAAAGTGAAGATACTTGGAGGGCCATCCATGGATGGGTCACATGCAAATGGAAGTGACACTAAGAGGGATACCAAGACAAACAAAATGAAGGACAAACTTTTTACCTTGGAAAGGATTGTCAACCAAATGACAAACGAAATGTGCCAACATAGTGAGAAGGTCGAACATATGGAGGATGAGATGAGCAAGATGAAGCATGGGTTTAATGAAGTCAATCAGGAGTTCCAGAAAAATGTTGATATGATGGTCGACACCTTGATCATTGAGATTCATAATAGACTCAAGGCAGTGAAGGAGGCACTTACAACAATCACATAAAGGTTGAGGGACCAAGATGAAACCATCACATTGTTCAAATTATCTTTTGCTAATGGAAATAGCTCTAGTGTCATGCCGATGTGGATAAAGATAAAGGATCCTAGGCCATATTAGAGTACTCACAACACTAAGTTGTTGGGAAAATTCTATTGGGACACTAAGAAGTACTTTGAGTAGTTGAACGGAAAATTCAAATGAAGCCAAGGTGTATGTTGCAAAAATGTTCTTGATAGGAACAACTAAAGTTTGGTGGAGGAACCGAGTAGAATACTTAGCAGCTGGGAGAATCATTGAGAATATTGAAAACTGGGTAGAGATGAAGGTGGCCTTCAAGACACAATTTTCTATGGGGAACCAAGCATGAATCACAAGGAATCAGTTATTGGCTCTCAAGCATACTAGTAAGATACAAGCCTACATCAAGAAGTTCATGGGCTCATCTAGGAGATCAAATACATGTCAGAAGAAAATATACTTTTCCACTTTATGAATTGTCTGCAACCATAGATGTGAAGTAAGATACGACGATAAAACATGCAAAATATTGCATCAGCTGTTACCATAGTGGAAAAACTATTGGAATTTTGGGGTGAAGCCGATACTAGCCTTAGGAGCAATGAGGATGCCTAAGGTGGTCTGTATTTTATGAGCAGAACGAAAAATAAATACAGGTTATTATTATTCTTAACACAGAGACATAGGTTATTATTATTCAAATTTAAAGCTTCCACCACTTTTGAGCATATCTCCATACAACTACAGTCAACATATTAGCTATGTGTGTTTTTTTTTTTACATAAGTGTGGTTATGGAATATAATGTGAAATAGTACCACCCTAATTTTCTTATAAACCTCATTTATCAATATGCATTTTAATTGCACCCCATGAATTTTCCCTAATTTTCACCAAAAAGCCACAAATCAATATACATTTTAACTACAACTAGTAAGTTTTTATTAAACAAATACATAATTCAAGACTCACAACACTATGTACGATAAATTTGAAAGGTCTTGCTAGATACATGTTATATCATTCAAATTCGAATATGGTTTATTCAATTAACTTTGCTTCACTGATAATATTTGAGAGAATATTTGAAGTCTAATGAAGAATGTAAATTTTGGAGAGCATAGATGAGATGTTAAAGCTAACTCAATTACACTCGGGATAGAACTTTTGTTTTTTTTACATTGTAGGTACATATAATGGGAATTCTCAAGAATCATCTCGATTTTGTGAAAAAGACAAAGCTAAACATCAAAAGACACAAGATGTCCAATAGGTATTAAAGGAGTTCTTGGTATTAAACCCTAATATATATCTATTGTATTAAATTCCAATCTTTGGTAACTCTCTCGTATTAAACCCTTTGGTTCCATAGATGAGATGTTAAAGCTAACTCAAGTACACTGGGGATATCACTTTTATTTTTCTACCATTATAGATACATATAATGGGAAATCTATTTTTCGACCATTATAGATACATATAATGGGAATTCTCAAGAATCCTCTAGATTTTGTGAGAAAGACAAAACTAAACATCAAAAGACATAAGATGTCCAATAGGTATTAAAGGAGTTCCTAGTACTAAACCTTAATATAGTATTAAACCCTAATCTATATCTCTCGTATTAAATTCCAATCTATGGGAACTCTCTGGTATTAAACCCTTTGCTGCCATGTATTATCCATGATAGTAAACTTATTGTTGTACAAAAGAACTCATCTTATTACAACCTTCTTCATCACTTAACAACTCCTCATCGCTTAACAACTCCCCATCTCGCCATTGGATAACCAGAATATCTTGCATGATTATGCAATCTTGAAGATAAGATTAATTTTTATTGGTGTTGCATATAAGGTTTTTTAGGGATTGACATGACACCACATGCTATTTATCTTCAAATATTCTAGAAGCTCTGCTCACTCTCTTATTTATCTTTCTTGTAATGCTTCTTACATTTTCATTTGTATCACTCAGTCCTCACAATGGAAATGGATAGCAACAATCTAAAACAACCGATAACTCTGATAGATAGAAGTAAGTCTTCACATGTACTCAGGAAACGACCATGGAAGTTAGGCCGATAACTCTGATAGATAAGGTAAGTTTTCCTTATATTGCAGACAGGTCTTTGAGGCCACCACTAGAAAGCTCTTCCTTGTACAAAACGGTCACATTTATTTGCTATGGCCTCATTCTGTCTCATTAATTTATTAATCAGTGCACGAGAACTTTTGAATGATGAGAATAATGTTTGTTTAAAATGGAGAGCGATTACTCGAAAACATAATTATGCATTATAAATTGTTACGCGCTATTATTCCTTTTAATTATTACTAAAACATAATTATGCAGTGTAAATTGTTACGAGCCATTATTCCTTTTAGTTATTACAAAAGAGAAGAATGCAACGAAGACCATGGATGTAGTCCTCATTACGGCTCCTAAATTAGTGTTCAAGGTGACCGTGAATGGGTAATATGTGTTATAGATCTAAAGATTAAATAACCATTGAAATATAACTCCAAAAATAAATATTTTTTTTTGTTTAAAATGTCGTAACCATATATAATATAATATATAATATTATATGGAGTTAGTATATTATTACGTCTAAAGGTGTATACTTATTGGAGATGGGCACAATTAATCACTTTTTAATCTAAATTTCTAATCTGATGGCTAACAATTGAAAATGCTGGAATATTCTTAGTCGTCCTCCCAAATCAATGAATGTGATTTACTCTTCATAACTTCCTTGTATTTTTGAATGCATCAGTGAACCTGTTTACTTTTTAACATTTACCTAATCATATTAAGAAATTACTGTACCACCATATGATTGCCACGTTTAACTGATTAATCTTTGGAATTACCACATTTAAGATTAACTTTTGGATTTCCTCATCTCTATGTGCATTTCAGCTACCGTGCATTTCAATTCACCAGAATATTGTCCGTCCATGGACGTTCACCCGGCGCAACACCAGCCACTTTACAACTATGCTAATATTATATAGAATTAGGATTAGGGTATATATGCCTATTGACATTCATCACCCACATAATGGTGTCTGTGATATTATATTTTAATTTTAAAATGTTAAAACAAACATATTAATTCTCCCTTTCCTCAATTTTAGTTTTAAAATGTTAAAACAAACATATCAATTCTCCTTTTCCTCAAGTTGTTTTAGCCAGTGAACTATTTTCATAATGCCTTCCAAGAGACAATATTGTTCTTAAAATACATTCATAGTTAACTTCTGCAACTTACATATTTTATATCAGTTACAAAATGATTATTTATTTGGCATATCATTTTTATTGTAATTTATATAAAATAAAATTTGTATTTATCAATGTAATTCAATTTATTATTTAAAATAAATACTACAACAAAGTTGATATTTTTAAAATTTGAATTTGTATTTATCAATGTAATTCAATTTATTATTTAAAATAAATACTCACTGACAACAAGGTTGATATTTTTAAAATTTGAATCTAGTGGAGAGAAGTTATTTTTAATTTATATGAAAAGGTTAAAACTGACTATAAATTACAAAATTGAAAAAGGATGGGGTATATTGATATACAAATTATTTTATACTTTATTATTGTTAATTTATGTCAATGATGTTTATGGTGTTGTGGCTGGTAAACGCTCAAAGTTATCTGGACAACCTCGTGGACAGCTGAAACGCACATAGAGTTGAGGAAATCCGAAAGTTAATCTTAAATGTGGTAATTCCAAAGGTTATCATATGGTGGTACAATAATTTCTTAATATGATTAGGTAAATGTTAAAAAGTAAACAGGTTAACTGATGCATTCAAAAATACAAGGAAGTTATGAAGAGTAAATCACATTCATTGATTTGGGAGGACGACAAAGAATATTCCATCATTTTCAATTGTTAGCCATCAGATTAGAATTTTAGATTAAAAGGTGATTAATTATGCCCATCTCCAATAAATATACGCCTTTCTGCGTAATTAAAAACTAAATTGACAACTCCATCCATTTTTAACCATTTTTAAAGACAACCATCCAAAATATTATTCAATAATATATAAAGACGAGAAAAGCCCTTCTTCAAGGGATCTTCGAAACAGGTAAATATTTCCCTCCGCGCTGGAAAGGTAAAGGTAAGGGGAATTGGGCCCTAATGAACTTGTGGTCATAATCACTATCATACCCCGAAGGCAGAAAGAGAACGTTGGGCTGACTACGTTGCTAAAAAATAAAAGAAGATTTTATTTACATTAATAAAATATTTGATTAAACTTAAATTTAAAGTTGTAGAAAATATGTTTTTTAATCTTTGTATATAAAAAAATTAATTATATTTATTAAATTTTTAATGGAAAAGATTTTATATGTTTTAAATATTTTTTAGTCACAATAAATGAAAGATTGTGATTTCAACCATTAACTTCCTTTCATAAAAATGATTAGCATAATAATAATAGATAATGTTATTAATACCGACATGAAAATGATTAGCATATTAATAATAGATAATGTTATTAATACCCACTTTAAATTTAGGTTTTTTTATTAAGTTAAAGTTTTTTTACATTTAAAATAAATGAAATAACTCTCATTTGTGGGTTGGATTTCAAGTTTTATTGATTATAAAATTTACCACAACACACTTGTCCTTCGCGAAGTATTCATTATGCACCTTTCGCGTGTGATTTGCAACAACTATCCATTCACCCATTACCTTGCAAGGTGGTTCTTCCAGTCGAAGATTAAATGGAACTACCTGTCATCCGTGATTTGCAGTGGCTAAATTAAAACAAAGAACCGTGACCAAGAGGAGTGGCTAAATTAAAACAAAGAACTGTCATCAATCAAACTTTAATCACCTTGAGAAATGCATTACATTTATAGCTTAATAAGATTAGATCAAACTTCTAAAATTGTGGATCTCAAGCTACCCACAAACTCAATCTAGACTCTCGTAAAACAAACTCTCGAACAAAGCTCTAACAACATAGAATTTTTGACATTATTCTAAAATCCCCTTTTAATGGAGAAATGGATTTTATACAACACCTAACTTGCTTCTAAAAACTTCAAACTTGAGGTTTGGTACATATATCAATAACATTATCATTTGTATTACAAAAAAACAAACCAGTTTCCTTTGATTCAATATTCTCTCTCACGAAGTGGTGTTGTAGCTCGATGTGTTTTGATCTTGCATGATATATTGGATTATGTGCCAATTTGATAGAACGTCCAGATTTAATGGAGAAATGGATTTTATACAACACCTAACTTGCTTCTAAAAACTTCAAGAAATGGACTATACAACACCTTAACTTTATTTCTAAAACTTCCAAACTTGTTTCTAACGCCCTTGATTCTAAAATCCTTTTAATGGAGAAATGGATTTTATACAACACCTAACTTGTTTCTAAAAACTTCAAACTCTTGAGGTTTGGTACATATGTCACAAATACTAATATTTACAAAAACAAACCAGCTTCCTTTGATTCAATCTTCTCTCCCACAAATTGGTGTTGTAGATTGATGTGTTTTGATCTTGCATGATATATTGGATTATGTGCCAATTTGATAGAACGTCCAGATTTAATGGAGAAATGGATTTTATACAACACCTAACTTGCTTATAAAAACTTCAAACTTGCTTCTAACGTCCTTTGATTCTAAAATCCCCTTTAATGGAGAAATGATTTACATCCACACCTAACTTCTGTTTCTAAAAACTTCAAACTTGAGGTTTGGTACATATATCAATAACATTATCATTTGTATTACAAAAAAACAAACCAGTTTCCTTTGATTCAATCTTCTCTCTCACGAAGTGGTGTTGTAGCTCGATGTGTTTTGATCTTGCATGATATATTGGATTATGTGCCAATTTGATAGAACTTTGATTGTCACAATTGATGCATGTTGGACCATTTTTCTCATCTTCAACATCTGCAAGAATTTTCCGCAACCGAGCATCTTAGGTAGCACTAGTTAAGGATTTATACTCAGATTTTGTAGACAACAAAGAAACAATTAATTGTTTCTTGCTACTCCATGACACAACCCTCGATCCTATATGAAATGCATAGCCTGAGGTAGATCATCTATCATCGAGATATCCTATCCATTCTGAATCAGAAAAACCTATCAGTTCAACATCATATTCATCAGTATACATAATACCAAAATTTCTTATTCCTTTCAAGTATCAGAGGACTTTCTTTGTATCTTTGCAGTTATTTTCAGAAGGCTTAGCCATGAAATCACTAAGTGTGTTGACTAAGTATGCAATTTTTGGTTTGGTAATGGTGAGGTAGTTCAAATTGCCCACCAAATGACGATATAAAGTACCATCTACCTCTTTAGTTCCATCATCAATGTATAACTTTGCATTCTATTCTAAGGGAGTTGACATTTCTTTGCATTCAGTCATATTGAACTTTCTAAGAATTTCTTTTGTGTATTTACTTAGAGTGATTAATGTTTTACCGGGATCTCTCCAAACCTCAATTCCTAAACAGTAATGAAATTCACCAAGATCTTTCATTTCAGATTCTTGAGACAACTAACTTTTAATCTCTCTAATTAACTTGCATGCACAGCCTTTAATAATGAGATCATCCACATATAAAGATATTAAATAAACATTTTCTTCTTCATCTTTCTTAACATACAGGGTAGGATGATTTTTTCTTTTCATAAAGTCATTCTAATAAAATAAGGTATATATATTTACATACCATGATCTCTGTGCCTGTTTCAAACCATATAAGGATTTACTTAACCTGCAGACTAGATGTTCATGTCCCTACTTGAAAAACCCTTCAAGCTAAACCAAATAAACCTCTTCTTTTAAATCACCATTTAAAAAATCATATTTGACATCTAACTAATGTATTTTCCAAAATTATGTTTTGTAGCTAAGGCAATCAATACTCTAATTGTACTCAATTTAGCTAATGGTGCAAAAGTATCTTCGTAATCAGTTCCCTCCTTTTGTGAATATCCTTTTGCAACTAATATTGACTTATATTTATCAATGCTACCATCTCCTTTAAATTTAGATTTATACAACCATTTGCTTGCAATAGAGACTTTGTTTTCAAGTAGTTCAACTAATTCCCATGTTTGATTTTTCAGAAGAGAGTCATATTCTTCAGTCATTGTATTTATCCACTCTTCGTGTTCTTTAGCTTTTTCATAGTTTACAGGTTCCTCAACATTCATTACATGGGACATCAATGCATAATATCTATACCTGATAGGTGGCTCAGTTTGTCATGATGACCTCCTTCGTCCTTCACATCTTTCATCTCTTCTCCTTCTCTATGGTGACACTTCTCCACTTGATGTATCATGACTACTTTAAGTGTCCATATTGCTTTCATTATGTTATTGAACTTGTACCTGTACATGTTCCTATTCTTGTTTAACCATTGCATCTATTTTGACATGCTGATCATTATCATTATTCCAAGCATAAACATCATTCATTGCATCACCTCTATATGAATTCTCATGAAACGCCACATCTCTACTTGCAAACAATTTATGTGAACTGGGATCAAACAATTTGTATGCTTTTTTATCAGTACAATATCAAATAAAACGCACCTGATTGATTTTGCATCAATTTTTCTTCTTTCATCCTTAGGAATATGTGCAATGATATGGGATCCAAACACTCTTGAATGACTGAAATCAAATTTATAACCATGAAAAACCTCAAAAGGAGTCTTTAAATCTAATTTCTTAGTTGGACATTGATTCTTTAAATAAACAACAATATTAATAGCTTCTTCCCAAAAACCATTAGAAATGTTTTTACCTTGAAGCATACTGCGAGCACATTCCACCAGTTTTTTGTTCCTTCTTTCAGCCACACCATTTTGTTGAGGTGCATGAGGTACTGTAAATTGTTGCTCGGTCCCATTAAATTTACAATAAATTTTAAATTCCCCAGATGTATATTCACTACCCTGATCAAATCTGAGAATTTTAATACATTTTCCTGTATGTTTTTCAGACATAGTTCTAAATTATTTAAAATACTCAAATACATCACTTTTTCTCCTTATGAAATAGACCTAATTATATCTAGATCTATCATCAACAAAAATAAGAATGTATGAAGCACCACCAAGTGAACCAGTTTTCATAGGTCCGCATACATCAATATGAATTAATTCAAGTATATCAATTTTTCCTTTATTTGTATGTATTGGAAACCCCTCTCTATGCATATTTCCAAGTCCACATGCTTCACATGAAAAATGATCATTTTTCATAACATGAAGAGCTTCTACCATTGTTTTTTCTTTGCAACAACATCAAATCATTTTAATTGAGGTGCCCATACCTATGGTGCCATAACTCTTCTGTTGACATGGTTTTAGATACCAATGAAACATGATGTTTCATTGTCACATCCAAGTTATACAAACCACCAACTCTGGTACATGTGGAAACAATTATGTAGTGATCCTGTACATCTTTATAACACACCTCAACTTACCAAATTCCATTGTTAAATTATTATCAGTGATAGTTGAAACATATATTAAATTATTTTTAATACCAGGAACATACATCACATCATGAATCTGTCTCAAGTTTCCATTAGTTAAGTTCACACTTATCACTCCATAGCCCTGGACTTTATGTGATATGTTATCTCTTAAGTAAATGTGTGTACCATCAGTGTTCTCATAATATTCATCATACCATTCTTTATTACATGTCATATGGGATTATGCACCAAAATCTATGAACCATGCATTCTCATCATCAGTTTCAGCAAACAATGCAGCTTCAGAAATAAAAAACTTAAGCTTTTTAAATCCATCATTGACTGAAGTGTATTTATGCAGAAAATTTCCGTTGTTCCTTTTATATCATTGATTTGCCTCATGATCCTTTCTTTTATAAAAATATTTAGCAAGATGTTTGGGTTTTCCACAATATTCACATTCAATAGTTCTCTTAACATAAGAATCATGATGTGCCATACCATTTTGCTTATCTTGAAACCTACCTATATCCTTGTCCCATGGTTTACCTCTGTATGATCTTTTACCTCTTTCAATCAATGTCAAATCTGAGCCACTTGAGTCCAGATCATAATTCTTCATTTTCTCTTCCTCTTGAAGCAAAATTCCAACCCATTCATCAAAAGTAGGGGGTGTTTGTCTAGCAGAGAGTGCTGAAATAAAGACTTTATAATCTTCCACTAAACCTTTCAAAGAGATAGTTACTAAATCACTACTGGAAACCTTTTCACCAATATCACCCAACTTATTACTTAAATCTTTAATTCGGCATACAAAATTACTTATGCTTTCATTGGCTTCCATTTTGATAGATAGAAGCTTAGCTTTTAAGAATAAAATCAGTTTTGCATTAGAGGTTTCATACAAACCTTTGAGAATGCCCCACGTCTCTTTGTAAATTTTAAAATCTTTTATATGAGAAATGATGATGTCCTTTATAGACATTCGCAACAACACTTTCGTCTTCATTTCCCGTTTTTCCCAATCTGGAATTCAGGAAATAGTTTTGGGCTTGTGCTCATCTCCTTTCACAATCATCAACATATTATATGCTTCAAGCGTTGTTATCAACTTAAATTCCTAGTTAACATAATTTTCTCCATCAAGTTCTGCAGATTCATTCAAGTATGAATAAACAAGTGGATTCGATAGACATTAGAATTAAGAAATTATGGAAACATAGATTAATACCTTGAATGTTAATGTCAGCAAAAATTTTAGGACACAGATCCCCACAGAAGTATTGTTGGCTTTTACTGGATTATTTTGTAGTCAATGGACACATTTACAGGCCTCTTCACAAATGATGGCACATTACGTGGACCTCTCTTTCTACCTTCCATGCAAACTCATCACCACAAAACACAAGTTGTGACTCTTCTACGTGACGACTTCCTTACGTCTCCTACACACAAAAAAATGCAGGTCGCTCCTTCTTTGCTCTACGTGCAAAAGGTTCCTGGAACCCCCTCTCTTCTACATGATCTCACGTAGGACTCTTCTATTAATAGTCTGTGACTTCTCTACAATTTGTTAGCGACAACAACACATCTGTAGATCACACACTTCTTTATGATTAGAAATGGAAACTTATCTATACAGGAAATGATATCAACTTCACTGGAGATAATGGTGAATTCATTGGAAACAATAACAGTAACAAATTGTGGCTCCTCACAATGGATTTATCCCTCAGCTCTGATGCCAAGTTAAAAAAAAGAAATTTGAACAAGAGGATTACACACAGTTCAAGTGAGACAATGCTCATCAATAAAACTTGATTCATAAAGAGAAATGCATTACATTTATATCTTAATAGGATTAGATCAAACTCCTAAAATTTTTGATCTCAAACCATCCACAAACTAAATCTAGACTCTCGTAAAAAAAATTCTCGAACAAATCTCTAACAACATAAAAGTTTTG
This sequence comes from Picea sitchensis, assembly GCA_010110895.2. Taxonomy (NCBI): domain Eukaryota; kingdom Viridiplantae; phylum Streptophyta; class Pinopsida; order Pinales; family Pinaceae; genus Picea; species Picea sitchensis. Next base: position 209,547 of record SNQJ01S0008379.1, on the reverse strand, counting down.
ACATTATTCTAACAGGCTATCCATTTACTGAATACCCTAGGAGGTGGTCCCAGTGGAAGATGGAGGCAAAGAACACTCACATGCATTCTTATATCAAGGATGGTTTATTTTGTTCAGGAATGAATTGAAACCTATATATGGAGCTTATTACATTAGCTGCAAAAACTTTATAGGCTTTATACTATAGATTCCCTTTACTATATCATCTTTGTATAAATTGAGTAACATTTGTATATATATTAAAAATAGTCTCTTGAATTGGAGGTCGACAGATATGAAAAACAACTTGCTATCAAATTTATTATTCACAAGTGCATTAGGGGCTACTTCGATCATCATTATCAATGTCCCTACTAGAAACCTACCCTAAGCCTTCACCTGCATCGGATAAATAACTTGTACCCAAACCAACATCATGGCCTACGCCATAAGTACCTTGGACCACCTATGAACCCATCTAATACTTCACCCAGTCTTTTTTTAAATATACACAACACCAAGTCCATATTTAAATATTTTCAAGTTACAAGTTAGCAATATTTGCAAGTTACAAAAATAAATTTCATGTCAATCTCTAGGAAAAAATACTACAGTATATAAGATGTCCACTACGATAGTCTACATTATTTACATATTATGCATGTGACTTTAACACATTATTTCATATAAATTTCTTAAAATATGAGAAAGTGTTAATTTACCTATGATACAATTAAATAATGAGAAATTTTTAAATTACTTTTTGATTTAATAAACTATGATAAAGTTTTAAAATGCCTTTGTTCCAACATAAATTATCTTTGATTCAATAAACTATGATAAGTTTTTAAATTACCTCCAATCCAACATAAATTACCTCCAATGCAATCCAACATAACTCTATGTTAGAATGTCATGAACATTTCTTCATGTCCTATTCTGACAAACATACCCCAAAATCACAATTTGAAGTACAAAACCCACCAATGCAATGTGGAATACAAAACCCTAAATTGCAATGTGACATACAAAATCGCACATCGCAATCTCAAGAATGGAGCCCTATGTCTTAATGATATGAACATAACCTATTGAAAAGTGCAAGAATTAATGGGCTTTTAATCGGATTTTAATCATAGATGTGATTTATGTGGACACAATTTCATATGATTTGGATATTCTTTGTTTTCACAATAAAAGAAAGACTGTGATTTCAGCCAATAACCTCCTTGCATGACAAAACATGTTCGTTCGTCATTACAATGGTTGAGGAAATATTGAATGTAAATATTCATAGATGAATAGAATGGTTGAAGAAATAGTGAAAGTAAATATTCATAGATGAATATAATGGTTGAGAATAAACATTGTTACATGTATAGTCATGTTTGAGGAAAATATAAACATGGGTACTTGATAAAGAGGGACATATATTCAAGCCTAGTGAATTTGATGAAATATTTTATGCAAGTGACTTCAACAAAATATTTCATATAAATATCATGATAAAGTTTTAATTTATCTCCAATCCAATTAAACTATGATAAAGTTTTCATTTACTGCCGATCTAATAAACTATGTTAAAGTTTTAATTGAAATTACATCATAGGGAATTCCTTCCATTTGATTATTGAATAAATTCAAAATTCTTATCTTTGTGACAAACAAAAAACTTCATTAGATTTTTTTTCAAAAAACACGACCAAAAATTACTTTCTGCAATGTGTCGATGTTGCAATGTGATGAACATAACCAGATGTGGCAATGTGATGAATAAAATCTGACATTGCAATGAGATGAACATAACCCTACATCACAATGTCATGAACATATCCCAATGTCGCATTCGAACATAATCTTTCACCAATATCACATTATGATGCAATTCAACATAACTCGATGTTGCAATGTGATGAACATATCCCAATGAAAAAATATGATGAACAGAACGTGATGTCACAATCTGGCATATAAAACCCAATGTCGCAATGTGACATACAAAACCCCACATTGCAATATGATGTCCAAAACTAAACATCGCAATGTGATGAACATAGCTGAGTGTCACAATTTCATGAACATAACCCAACTTTACAATGGTTATGAACATAATCTGACATCTTTAAGTAAAAAATATGAACATATCCCAACATCATAGTGTAACGAACATAACCCAACATTGTAATGCAATAACCCTAATATGTCGAACATACCTCGAAGTCGCAATGTGATGTACAAAAAATGTCACAATGTGACATACAAAACCCAACATCGCAATGTGATGAACATAGCCCACTGAAACAATGAGATGAACATAGCCTGACATTTCAATGTCATGAACATAACTCGACGTTGCAATGGGATGAACATATCCCATCATTGCAATGTGATGAACATATCCCATCATTTCAATGTGATGAACATAACACTACATCATAATGTGATGAAGAAAACCCAATGTCACAATTTGATGACAATATCTTAGCATCGTAATGTGAAGAACCAAACATGTTGTTTCACTATGTCGACCATAACCCAACGCCACAATGTGACTATCACAACTCAATGTCACTATCATTCAAACAAAACCCAACATTCCAATATAAGATACATGCATATATGTATATAGATGTCAATATTTTCATTCAATATATAGATGACAACCTTTTCATTCAATGCTATCAGAACCATGGCATATTATAATTCCATGTGAATTTTCAACAAAATCATTTTTCTTTGGAAATGGAACGAAGTTTGTATTACTTTGACGTAATTACAATGTTTTCCTAAATGATTCTTTATCTTCTCACTCGAAGTCCTTGAGGTCAAAAAATATGAATAACCATTTTAAAGTGGGATTTAGAGCTTAGTTATATTTAGAAGTACATATTAAAATTTCATTCATGTGATATCTATAATCATTTTATAATCCTTAGAAATTTAAATGGTTTAATAATTCAATTTTTTCATCTCCAAGCATGGTACATGTTGAGAGGGTGTCGGGCCATGCATTAGATAAATTTGTAACTCCACGGATGATTATTGCATTGACATCAAAGATGAATAATTACAATGATAATGATTATTGGTATTCCTTAATGAATGAATCTTCCTATCACCTACAACTCTTCATATTTGCATTATTATCACAATAACATGATCCCAAGGATTAAATGTTTTTATCATTCCCCCCTTAATCTGAAGGAGTGTGTGTGATTTCAAGCATCATTCTAAACTTCTCAATTTTTTCCAAGTTCTTTGGTGAAGACGTCCGAAATTTTCTCATTTGTGGAGCAATGTATCAAGTTAATAGTCCTGGCATCTACATGATATTGAATTAGGTGATACTTTGTGTTGATGTACCTAGTTCAATCATGGAATCTAGGATCCTTGGCCAACTTGATTGAAAAAGTATTTTTAACTAGAAGAGGAGTAGAATGCACTTGTTTCTCATGAAAATCTTCAAGAGTTTTCTTGATCCACGCAATCTCCTTTTTCGCTTCTGTACCTACCACATATTCTTCCTTTGTTGCGAAATCTATTGGAACTAATTGTTTGCGTGATCTGCAGGAAACAGTTGTTTATAAAAGACTCATGAGATAGCCTAAGGTTGATACTCCATTTTCCTTAGCCCCAACAGAGTCTGAATCATAATATCCAATCAGGTTGAAGTCATCCACCTTAGAGTACCCGAGTCCAAAATATTGAGTTCCTTTCAATTATTTTAGAACTCTTTTTGTAGAAAACCAATGTCCTTCACAAGGCTTTTGCATGAACCTGGAAATAATCCCAACAACAAATGAAACATCTAGTCTAGTGGTAGTATGATAGATAATACTTCCCACAAGCTGTCTATACTTGGTTTCATCCACAAATTCATTGTCTTCTTTTGATGTGAGTTTGAAATTTTGTTTCATTGTAGTGGAAACACGATTTCACTCAGTCATGCCAAACTTGTTCAACAGTTCTCCAATATACTTCTTCTAGGATATGAATATGAACCTTGGATTTTGAATCACGTCAATACCCAAATAGTAGTGAAGATGTCCCAAATATGTCATTTTGAATCATTTCTTCAACTCATTCTTTATGGATCTAATGTGTCTTTCATTTCTCCTTTTAATAAATACATCATCTACATATACTACAATATATACAAATGTTTTTCTATCTTTCTTAAAAAATAAAGTTGCATCATCAAGATTGAAATGCTTGAAATTTAATTCCAAAAGATGCTTAGTTAACTTTTCATACCATGCTTGTGGTACTTGTTTCGGGCCATATAAGGATTTGATGAGCTTGCATACCTTATATTATTTTCCCTTCCCAACAAATCCTTATGGTTGAGACATAAAAACATTCTCTTTCAAGTCTTCATTCAATAAAGAAGTCTTCACATCCATTTAATTATTTTTCCATCCTTTCTATGCTACCATGGAAAATAGAGTACAGATGTGTTAGAAAAACAGGATCGTGGAGAAATAAAATAAAACAATTGTGGAAATAAAACACAGAAGATACACAACACAATAGAGACACAGATATACGTGGTTCACCTAGTGTGGGCTACGTCCACCAGAGAAATTGTCAGGTCCTTGCTCTATTATTATCCAACAAATGAAGGGATACAACCTACAACACACCCGTTGTAACTTCCTCTTCTTCCTCTCACAGTCTCCTCTCTCAGAATACAATATTCACAATGATACATAGCTGCAATACATTTTCCTCATAAAAGAGAGTTTCCTTCTAGAGAAAAAAACCCTAACATAACTTCTATCTTCAGATCTATGACCGTATAATGAACGGTCCAGATTTACAATTAAATTACAATATACATTTACAAGGAAATTTTTCCTTTGGGGGCCCGCTTGCCCCCGGACCCCCCAATCGGGGGGGTAGTCCCCTCGGACCCCGCAGGGGGGGTAACCCCCCCTGCACTCCCCATTGTGGATGAATGTACATTATTTTGGGGTGTAAAGTCTTCATGGCATATAAACACCACTGAAAACAAAGACCTGTGAATTAGGAAGATAATCAGGTTCCACAACCAACAATCTCCCACTTGGAGAGTGATCTCAACACCTCCATCACTATTGTATCTGTTGGAATATGAACCTTCTTGGACCTAGAAAATTTCTCATCTTCATATTCATTCTTGAAGACCAACTAAAATAGAGCAAGAACTCGGTTTCTCCCTGGTTACTCCCTTTGTTAACATGTTTGCAGGATTCTGGCTAGTGTGTATCTCTTCCAATTTCAAATGTCCATCTTCCAGGACAGATCGTATGAAATGGTAATTAAGATGTATATGCTTAGTCTTCGAATGGAAGTTTGAGTTCTTTGCAAGATGAATGGCACTCTCACTGTCACAATACAACCTGTTATTCTCCTGCTTCTTTCCCAATTCCTCCATAAACCTCTATAACCAAATCATTTCTTTACTAGCCTTTGTAGAAGAAACATACTATGCTTCTTTTATTGAAAGTGCAACAACCTTTTGTAGTTTCAAAATACAACTTACTGTTGTTCCACCTATAGTAAAAACATACCATGTGGTGCTCCTCCTCCTATATTTATCACCTGCCATATCTGAATCAACATATCCATGTAGAAAAGTGTTTGAACCTCCAAAACATAATGCATGAGTAGAAATACCTCTCAAATACTTGATAATACACTTTATTTCCTCCCAATGTTTTTTACCTGGATTGTTCATATACCATCTCATAACTCCCACTACATGTGCAATATCTAGTCTTGTGCAAACCATCGCATACATCAAGCTTCCAACTGTTGATGAATAAGGGACCCTGGACATGTATTCTATCTCCTCCTGTGTCTTGGGACACATTTCCTTAGCTTATTTTAAATGGCTTTCCAAAGGTTTACTAACTAGTTTTCCATTTTGCATTCTAAACCTCTCCAACACCTTCTCTATGTACTCACCGTGAGACAATGTCAATTTATAATTTTTCCAGTCTCTTGTTATTCTCATACCAAGGATTTTCTTTGCAGCACCCAAATCCTTCATCGCAAATGAACTAGCTAATTTATTCTTGATCACATTTATATCCTGCATATTAGACCCCGCAACAAGCATGTCATCTACATACAATAGCAAGATAATATAGCTTCCATTTTCTAGCTTTTTAAAATAAACACAGTGATCAAAATGACATCTACTATAACCTTGTTTTGTCATAAACATGTCAAACTTCAAATACCACTTCCTTGGAGATTGATTTAATCCATACAAGATATTCTTCAACCTGCATACCAAATTCTCCTTCCCTTTGAGCTCATACCCCTATGGTTGTTGCATATAAATCTCTTCCTCCAAATCCCCATGGAGAAAAGTGGTTTTACATCTAACTGTTAGAGATGCAAATATTCTACTGCCACAAGACTTAAAATAGTCCTAATTGAAGTCATTTTAACAACAGGAGAAAATATTTCATCATAATCTATACCTTTATTTTGTGCAAACCCCTTTACAACAAGTCTAGCCTTGTACCTATTTTTTCCTCCATCTTCTTCTTTCAACTTATAAACCCATTTATTATTCAATTCTCTTTTTCCTATAGGCAACTAAACTAAGTCCCAAGTATGGTTATTTATCAAGGAATCCATTTCTTCGTTCATGCCTTTCTCCCACTTGTTTTTGGTGTCTACCTGCATTTCCTCTTCATAACATTTTGTTTCACCAGAGTCAGTCAACAATAAATAATACAATGAAGGAGAGTATCGTTTAGGGGGTATGCTTAACCTGGTAGATATTCTAACAAAACTTGCAGGAGTTTGAGGTACCTGTCGCTCATGTTGTTGTACATTTTTATTTTATGGTTCTTTTGGAATTTCTTTTTAAATGATCTCATCAAACACTGTGTATTTTGGTTTTTCTTTTTCCTTTTTCTTCCCTGCAACTGATCTTTGTACATGACCTTCTCATTGAATATGACATCTCTACTCCTAATGGTTTTGTTATTTTCATAATCCCATAAGCGATAACCAAAATCATTAACACCGTACCCAATAAAGGTACACTTCTTGGGTTTTGCCTCAAGCTTTGTTCTATTTTCTTTATCAATATGGACAAATGCTTCACAACTGAAAGTCTTCAAAAAAGAATAGTTTACCTTTTTACCTGTCCATGCCTCCTCTGGTATTCTACCATCCAAAGAGCTTGAAGGTCCTCTGTTTATTAAGTAAACAACAGTATCTATAGTATCTGCACAGAAGTGTAAGGGAAAACCAACATACAATCTCATACTCCTTGCATGCTCCATGATTGTCTTGATCATCCTTTCTGACACACCATTTTCTTGTGGTGTTCTTGGAACTATATTCTCTTTATGAATCCCATGGTATGAATAGTAATCATAAAACTCCTTGCTGCAATATTCACCTCCATTATATGATCTGAGACACTTCAACATTGTTCCTATCCCATTCTCAACCAAAGATTTTCATTTCTTAAAAGTATCAAAACATTAGATTTTTGTCGAATGCAATAAACCCGAGTTTTTCTGGTTACATCATCAATAAAAGTAACATAATTACGAGAGCCACCAAGAGATGATGCATGAGCTGGTCCCCATACATATGTATGTACAAGCTCTAACCTTTCACTCTTCTTTTCTTTTCCAACTCTGAGAAATTTGACTCTCTTTTGTTTTCCATAAACACAATGCTCACAGAAGTCCAACTCAATTTGTTTAAGATCTGGAAACAAATTTCTTTTGTGAAGTATCTGGATCCGCTTCTCACTCATGTGTCCAAGCCTATGATTACACAGTGTTGTATCCACTCCTGTAGAAGCTAAAGAGATAGAAGAGTCAGTATTACTAGTACATAAATACAATGTACCTACCTTCTCTCCTTTTTCTATCACCAATGATCCTTGGGTGACCTTCCACACCTTATCTGTAAATATGGATATACAACCTTCACTTTCCAACTGCCCTATTGAAATTAGACTTTTCCTTAGATCTGAAACATGTCTTACCTCTTTCAACAACCATTGGTTTCCATTGCTTTTCTTTATTTTTACCTTTCCCATTCCAACAATTTTGCATGGTGCATCATCACCCAAATGAACCTGTCCAAAATCACCTTGAACATAATCTAGAAATTTTTTCCTATGGAGTGTGACATGAAATGAAGCCCCTGAATCTACTACCCAAGACTCAAGAATATTATCTACAGAAAGAATCAAAGCATCTTGTAACACATCACCTGTTACATTTGCTTCCTTATTTTTCTCGTGCTGTCCATATCTTTGTTTCTTTGGAGTTCTCCAGTCTTTCTTCAGATGTCATTTCTTCCTACAATTCCAACACTCTATATTTCCAAATCTAGATTTGGATTTTCCCTTCCTATAATTCTCACGGTTCCCTGAGCCCTTTCCTCTATCATTTTGTCTTCCCCAATTCTCCATGTTCAACGCATTACCTGATGTCTCACCTGTGCTTTTCCGTCGCATTTCCTCACTAAGGATAACACCAACAACATCATCATATTTTAAATTATTTAAACCAGAGACAAAGTTACTTACATCCATCACCAAGCCGCTCCAGCTTTCTAGAAATGAGCATAAGATTAGAAGATCCCTGACCTCATCATCAAAGTCCACTTTTACAAAACTTAGTTGATTAGTAACCATATTAAATTCATTTAAATGATCTGCAAAAGACCCACCTTCTAACATCTTCATTAGAAATACCTTATTGAACGCCGAGGGTTTTTCATATAGTTTATCCAATGCATTCATTAGATCATTCGTTGTATTTTCTTTCAAAATATTGAAAGCCACTGATGCTGCCAGGATTAATCGTATCGTTCCTAGAGCCTTTCTGTCAAGAATTTTCCATTCTTCATCCTTCATAGTCGTCGCCTTCTTTTCTATTCCGCCCAATGGTAGGAATAGATCCTTTTGATATAAATAATCTTCCATCTACATATTCCATAACTGGTAGTTTTGGCCGTTAAATTTCTCGACCCTAAAATTTCCATCTTCCACCATTGCTCCCACTCGAACCAGGAACCCTCTTTTCCTGCGAGTTACCTTTCACTCTGATACCAGTTGTTAGAAAAATAGGATCATGGAGAAATAAAATAAAACAAATGTGAAAATAAAACATGGAAGATACACAACACAATAGATACACAGATATACATGGTTCACCCAGTGGGGGTTATGTCCACCAAAGAAATTTCCAGGTCCTTTGATGCAGGAGCATCACCGACTCATTAAGCGAGCCAACACATCAAGCGGAGATCAGCTGGATAAACCAACCCAAATTTTTGAAAATGCTTTGGGATTGTTGCGCAAGTCTTTAATGAATCCATTTATGAAGGCGCACTTGTATATTGTATTTGGACCTTGAGCGAAACGTTCTCGTCCTTAGATAGATAGGAGGCATTTAATCTAGTTAATGCTGGTAGATAGGATTTTTAATTCTAGATTTGATAGTTTAGAGTCCGAGAGGGAAAACAGATATAGACACCCTCATTGTACCATTGTAACAGGATAGAAGCATTCAGGAGAAGAGAAGAGAAAGCAGAGAATAGTGTATGAAGAACACCCATGTACAGGCATTTGAATTAATAGAAGAAAGTTCTGATTCAAATTCATGGTTTGTGTTGTTTCTCTGTGTATATTGTTGATGTTCTTATGAATGTTTGCTTCTTATCATACATTTGATTTTATATGCTGTGTATGTGATTTCATGTTTCAAACTGAAGTCTGAAGGGGAGATGGAATGAGTTTCGATTGTTTCTCTATCTAAGCCAGGAGATTCCTGCAAGGTGTGCAGTTGAAAATCATCCGCAAGGAGTGCGTTGATGACGACTCAGGTAGTCTAACTCTTGTTCTTATTCACCTAGAAGTTAAAGTGGGTTGTTGAAGTTGTGCAAGGAGTGCGCAGGCTGAAGAGGAAGTCTCAGTCGTGAGTCTGAGAAGTAAGCTTTGGAGGACTGTTGTTGCACGCATGCGCAGAGTCAAAGGAAGCTTAAACACTTGAAGTGTTTCCAGGGGTGCCGCAAGGAGTGCACGCAAGAAGATCCCTTTTCTAAGAGACCGAGAAACGGTGAAGAGAGCTCAGGAGGAAGAGAGGCCTTCAAAATTATTGAAAGGTTGCACAGGAGATTTCGTGCAAGAAATCCCTAAGAGGAAAGAAATCGACGGTCATGATCTTACAGAGGAGATCGACGAAACTCGTCAGTCGTTGGATCTCGCGGAGGTGCGAGGAGGTTACGACCACACCAGAGCCCAATCTCGAGAGGCTACTGAGCCGTTGGATCAGCAAGTGACTTCCCGTCAGTCGTTAGAACTTGAGGAGTTGCGTAGGGGTAAAGCCCTAGTGTACAGGGGAGGAGTCCCGCGAAGGCATCGGGATATTGGATTCATCGGGGGTTTGAAGGTTGAGAGCACTGAGACCTTTTGAATCTTGAAATGCTGACGGAATTATAGTCGTTGATCCCGGCAGGACACACATCATGCATCAAGTGAGGAATCGGGATTTAACACATCGGGGTTTCTGGAGGTAAGAAACTCTTGCACGTTGGAATCGCGATCCACGATTTCCTGACGAGCTTTGAATCGTCCATCGACAAGGACGCATGGAAAGAGATCCCGAGGAGTCGGGGATCGGGGGATCGGAGTTTTCGAAGGCAGGGAACTCATGCAACTGGAAATCGCGAAACGCGATATCCCGATAGAAGGGCAGAGTAGACCCGACGGGAATCAGCAGAGGACAGGTGGAAGTTTGTATCGGAGTTTGGGGAATTGAAAGTCCCGTGCACATGACAACGGGAATCGCGATATCCCGATACACGATTTCCCGATGGATACAAGGACAGAGTGGGGACCATCAGGGTCAGAGAGGTGAATAGGTATCACATCCACACCAAAGTAGCGGTGTATCGGGAATCGGGGATTTGTGAAGTAAGTTGTTTATGATAGCATAGGTGTTGATTTCCTGACGAAGAAATTCCCGATAGGAGAAGGGAAGCATTGGTGAATATTCATCGGGTTTCGGGGATTTGTGAGACCCGATCCTGTGGTTTCAAGGCTCGCGTTCTCGCGAAGTCCGATTTCCCGATTTGGAGTAGGGAGATCAAAGGAGCATTATGTGGGTATTGAGAACTCCCGATAAGGGGTTTTGAAGAACATTTCAGTTCTTTGGGCCTAAGGAAGAGAAGGTCATGTGGGAGCGGACGTTCCCTGGGTGGTGTGTTTGCGTCATCCTTGCTTTATTATTATCCAGCAAATGAAGGGATAGAACCTACAACACACCCATTGTAACTTCCTCTTCTTTCTCTCACAATATCCTCTCTCACAATACAATATTCACAATGATACATAGTTGCATTACATTTCCCTCATAAAAGAGGGTTTCCTTCTAGGGAAAAAATCCCTAACATAACTTCTACCGTCAGATCTATGACCTTCTAATGAACGGTTCAAATTTACAATCAAATTACAATAGACATTTACAAGGAAATTTTTCCTTCGGGGGCCTGCTTGCTCCCGGACCCCCTAGCCAAGGGGATATCCCCCCCCTGAACCCCGTAGGGGGGTAACCCCTCCTACACTCTTCCACGTGGATGAGTGTACATTCTTTTTGGGTGTAAAGTCTTCATAGGGTATAAACAAGTCTGAAAACAAAGACCTCTGAATCAAAAAGATAATCAAGCTCCACAACCAACAAGATGGTAGCCATTTTTTTGTGGGGGGGGGAAGTCTCCTCAAAACCAACACCTTCTTTTTGTGTAAATTATTTTTCCATGAGCCTTTATTTTTTCTTTTCAAGTGAGCCATATGATTTGTACTTGTTCTTGAATACTCACTTGAAACTGATTGGTTTGGTTCCAAATGGAGGATCCACCAACTTCCATGTGTCCCATTCTTGATGAGAGCATCATATTCCTTCTACATGGAGTATTTCCATTCATCATGAGATGTGACTTGTTTAAAGGAAGTCAGTTCAAATTTAGTAGATAAACTCAACTCACAATCATATGAAACATCCATGTCATCTACATCACTCAAGTTTGAATTATCTACATTACCTCCATCTTATATTGAGTACATTCTGGTTATTGTCTTTTCAACCTCATCAGGATGAAGACTTTCAAGTGTTTTTGTGAGCCATTTTGGTGGACCTTTTTGAGATGGTCCAAGCTTCTCAACTGATTGATATGGTATTGATTTCTCATCAAGCATAAACTTTTCAATCCTCTCGATCACATCATCCTAATGAAATTCAAGTTCTAATGAAGTGGCAAAAACTTCTCCATGAGGAGAGGATGGTGCCTTGAAAGGAGATTCCATAGATTGACCCAAGATAAGGATCCTCCTTCAAGATGTGGAATCTCAAAATCAAATTTATGATATGTATATACATGAGTGAATCTGTCCAGATGATCAAGTTTCCTCTCAATAGTTTCATCTTTCTTGGAAGATTCAAGAAATATCACATCATTGGAAATGGTGAATTTCTTGTTTGTCTCATTGTAAAGAGGATACCCCCTTGGTGGTATTTGAGTAGCCCAATAATATCCACTTTTGAATCCTTGCATTAAGCTTGATTCTTTGTTCCTTAGAAATCAAGGCATAGCAGGTGGAACCAAAGACCCCAAGATGCCTCACCAGAGGAATGTGGCCATGTCAAATTTCATAAGGACTCATGTTTTGAATAGCTTGAGATGGACACCTATTTTTGACATAAACTTCACATAAAATTGGATCAACCCAAAACATGAATTTAACATTCTTGAAAAACATCACGGAACGAGTCATATTAGGATTTTCCTATTGATTATTTTAGCTTCACCATTATGTTGAGGGTTGTATTAAACTATGGTTTGATGGTTGATGCCATGTTGGCGAAGGTAGATTTCAAATTAATTAGATATATTTTATTTTCCATTATCGGTGTGAAGAGAGCCAATACGAGATTGAGCTTCATTTTTAATCCATACATAAAAAAATTTAAATGTTTCAAAAGCTTGTGATTTATCTTTTAGCAACTATACCCAACACATGTTGGTGTAATCATTAATAAAATACATGGTATATTTACTTCCTTTTTCAAAAGGAACAAGCATAGGGTTTTGCAAATCATAATGAATCAATTCAAGTTTTCTGCATGCTATGGCGATAGAATCATGGAATGATTATTTTCTATGCTTTCAACAGATGCAAGCATCACATTGTTTCAATTTCCTAGGATTAGAAGGAAAACCAGAAACATCATTCTTTCTCAATAAAGGGAGATTGTCATGATTAATATGGAAAAATATAACATGCCACAAAAGACTAGATGGCATTATACATTCACCATGATGAGAGAGGTATGCAATATTTTGTGTATGGGAATATTTCACATTCAACTTCAACAGTCTTTCATTCTAGTCATAAAAAGCATGCTATCATAATCTTTTTGTATTTCTACTTTTCCATTGATCATATGAACAGAGTGGTCTTGCTAACTTATTGTCACAAGAGACAAAAATCTCCTTTTCAACACAAGAATATAGAGCACATTATGAAAAAGAAAATATAGGAATCTAGGCAACTTCAGTTTGATGGTTCCCATTCCCAAGGGTTTGAGATTGGAATTATCTGCAAAATACATTATTCCATCTACGTTGTGATTGAAGTCTTCGAAGAAGTCCTTTAGGAATGTCATGTGAGAGGTTCTACCTATTAGAAAAACTGGATCGTGGAGCAATAAAATAAAAGAAATGCGGAAATAAAACACAGAAGATACACAATACAATAGAGACACATATATACGTGGTTCACCCACTGTGGGCTACGTACACCAGAGAAATTGCCAGATCCTTCCTTTATTATTATCCAACAAATGAAGGGATACAACCTACATCACACTTGTTGTAACTTCCTCTTCTTTCTCTCACAGTCTCCTCTCTCAGAATAAAATATTCACAATGATTCATAGTCGTAATACATTTTCCTCATAAAACAGGGTTTCCTTCTAGGGAAAAAAACCCTAACATAACTTCTATAGTCATATTTGTGACCTTATAATTAATGGTCTAGATTTACTATGAAATTACAATATACATTTACAAGGAAATATTTCCTTTAGGCGCTTCGCCCCCGAACCTCGCAGAGGGGGTAACCCCCCTCTGCACTCCCCCGCATGGAAGAGTGTACATTCTTTCGGGGTGTAAGGTCTTAATGGGGTATAAATAGGGCTGGAAACAAAGACCTCTAAATTAAGAAGATAATCAGGCTCCACAACCAACACTACCTGTGTAAACAAGCCATGCATATTTCCAAAGAGTATATGAAGTGTTAAATAAATATTTTGTTACTCCTATATTGCAATGGGAAACAATGTAATGGGAAGGTTTAGGTGGATTACCTTTTTTTTTCTTAAGTTTTACCTTTGTCCTCTTCCTTATTTTGTCTGTCTTATTTGATCTTATCCCATGGAACTTTGTAGTCTTATGCTTCATGTGACCCATTAGTTTTGCAATCTATACAATGAATATTGGATCTATCACCTTAGTTGTATCTATACCCCTCCCACTGAAACTTTGTCTTCCACATACACATCCTCTTCTTCTGATTTATCCTATGAAAGAATCATGTGGTTTAATTGTATCTTTCTAATAAAGGTACACATTCTCACTAATCAAAGGAGTCGACTTATTTCCAAAGGATTTCTCACGTTTTGCAACTTTCTCCGCCAATGTTTCATATGTGATGGATTTCATTTCACTACTTTCTTGCAACGATTCAAGGTAGTGATAATATATAGGGTATACAACCTTAATCAAGGTTTTGGGAGGGAGATCAATATTCAATCCAGTGGCCTCGATTTCATGCATTATGGCTTTGGGTTTTTAAGATAAACCCACAAGGTCATCATACTTCAAGTCTAGGTTGAAGAGCTTCACCATTAGTTGTATGAGTTTTAGTTAAGAGTGTGTGATTTAAAATTCATTCAATATATTCAAGGCACCATACGAATAATTAATAGAGGAAATATGGAAACTCACTTCCTCACTTACTGTCGAAGAGATCACAACATGTTCCTTATGGTATTTGTCCTCCCATATGGCATGTTCTTTGTTTGAGGTTGGAATGGTTGGCCTACTACCTATTCTGCTACTCCTCGACTTTGATTCTGAGGAAACAAATTCAAAGTATGATTGTTCTTATTCTTTATTGATTTTGTTGTTAGGGACTATTTTTTCTTCACAAATAGCTTTCCACAGTTCGTGGAACATCAATGTTCTTTTGATCTCCCTGTACCATTCTCTGTAGTTTTTTTTTTTGTCAGCACCACACTGACAATGGAGATGAGAGAATTCATTTTCTTGTAGAAATGTGTCTTCAATCAACAACTTGTTAAGCACCTATGATATGCCTTCACCAAATATTGATGGTGTACCCATTTCACTCAGTATGAGTACAAACACAAGCTCTTTAGATGGTTCATGAAAGAGATTATCTCATGGGATAATTTGAGATAAACGCGTCCTACAAAAAAACATAAAATCAGGCTTCCTCAAACCCATGATTTTGAACACAGTCACCTTATTTTTATTGAAAAAATGGAAGGGTAATGGAGGTTAGTACTTGAATATTTTAATCTACAAATTGTTTGAATGTATGATACGAGGAGCTCTTCACCTTGGGTCGCACGAAGAAGAGAGATGATCACATGAGTTCCTTTGGCTCGACGTTATGATTGAATGTTATAAAAATATAAACTATAGAGATTCAAGGTTGTAATATGACAATAAAGGGTCATATATTATGGGGCATGAGAGGTGAAATAATAGACCAAAGTGTGTGTGGTGATCACGGGAATTTGTTAGGGTTTACATCATCGTTCTAATATAAAGCGTGACAGATATGGAGAGATACTAGTGTGAGAGGCATGGAGAGATACCAATAGTGTGAGGGTATTAGTTTTTAGCAACAATGTGAGAGAATACATATCTCAAGTCAAGGGAGGCATTCCTTCTGTTGAAGCATGGGCATTCTTTCTATACTCGATGTGATACGAAAATGATATTTTAAATATTATTTAAGTTTATGCATGAGTTGATTTACCATTTAGGAATTAATGAGAAGAAGAATTTTTAATGAAAGAATGTTGCAGCCATATGAACACATAAAGAACAACAAATGACCAATAAGAACATCAAACCATAACAACAAGCTTGATAATGGAGTTCTTCATAAGTTTTCCTACATATTTGGGCCTTTGTCTTAGTGGGGAAGGCTTTTTATTAATCTTCAATGATTTAAGATTACAAAGGAAAGGCTTACATAATAGCTTATGAAACCAACTTTCAAATATGCAACTTCTGGACAGCGACAGACATCACCATTGGTTGGAACAGGAAATTCTTAGACTTTGGAGTATAAATTCGACTATTCTTGGCTTGAAACTTTGGGTTATCGAAGCACTTTCTTGTTCGGCTACTCAGATGAAAAAATAGAATCTATATTCAGACTACCCTTGAAATTCTGCAAATTTTGATTATAAAGTCGACCTACTTCTGAACAGTACCTTTGGGCCTCCCCTTGGCACGATTCCCAATTTTACGCCCTGTCATATTTGTATAGCGTGTACAGTCTCGATTTGTGTTGGGTATGTGTTATATTATTTTCATGTGTGTGTGTGGGTGCGTCAGAGTCAACAACTTCGGTTTTTTCTATTTTTAGTGGATTTTCTTATTTTTAGTGGTTTTCTAAATCAATCCCAGATTAAGGGATTAAGGTTTTGGTAGCTACGAAATACCTAAAGCATTGTATATATTGTATGGTGAATGGTGAAATTAATACAATAAAGAGTTGAAAAGTCTGGCACCAAGAAAGATTGGTGTTCTCTTGATTAAGGGTTTCCAACGTAAATCTCTGTGTACTATGTGTATGAGCCATTGATTATTTTTTGTTTTGCTTAAGAATCTATATGCATTGCTTTACATCACAGGTTTAAAAATTACATGTGGTATCAGAGCTTGTTTTTTGCTTCATAGGGATTCCTTTGTTGTTTAGGGTTTGTCTTGGTCTTCATAGATCAAGTTTATCTTGGGTCTGTGATAAACCTGGGTTTAGTGGGAGATTTTGCAGTGGTGATTCGAGTGTAGAAAGAGGAATGGAAAGCTCTTCTAGAATCAAGATAGAGAATTTAAACGGTAAAAACTTTGAGCTATGGAAGCTACATATGGAGGACCTTCTTGTAAACAAAGAACAATTGATCGTTGTGGATCTTGGTACACAGCCTACTGCTACGTAGCCTATTGGCACACATATGACTAGTACACAACCTACTAGTACAACACCTACTGGTATGTCGAAGGAAGATTGGGAGAAGTTGGATAGAAGAGCAAGGAGTACTATTCGACTCGGCATGGAAGATTTGGTGTTGTTGAATGTCTCGGGAGAATCTACAACCAAGGAACTATGGGATAAGTTAGGGAATTTGTATCAATAAAAGTCCCCGGTAAACAAGTTGTTTCTTCGAAAGAAGTTGTATCATCTCAGGATGGAAGATGGAGATTATGTGGCAGAACATCTAAATGCCTTTAATACTCTGGTAAGTCAACGTGTCTCTGTTAATATTACTATTTCAAAAGAAGATAAGTGTATTACTTTGTTATGTTATTTTCTTGACTCTTGGGATAATCTCGTTTTAGCAATTGGTAGTACCACTCAATCTACATTGAAGTATGAGGATGTAGTTTCATCCTTGTTATCTAGAGAGATGAGGCGGAAAATCATGGATGGTCATAGCACAGATGCTTTATTTTTAAGAGGTCATACCCAAGACAAGAATCTTTGTAAGTCTTTGGGTGGGAGATCTAAATCTATAGGTAGATCTAAGTCTCTAGGAAAATATTTGAGGAAATGTTGGAAGTGTGGAAAAACATGGAATTATAACAAAGATTGCAAGTCTAAGAAGGTTGATAAACCAAAGGGATCTGATAGCACCTCTGCCACAGAGGCGAAAGCCTCCACTGAAGAAGGAGGGGATGTTTACCTGGAATCTACATGTACACATGAAAACCGTGATGTATGTTTGATCATCTCAGGTGCGTCATACCATATGACTCCTCACAGGGAGTGGTTCTGTGAATATGAAAAATATCATGGTGGTGATGTATTCCTAGGAGATGAATTGACAGCCAAAATCATGGGATGTGGAAGAGTTAAGTTGTTGCTAAAAGATGGAAGGGTCAGAACTCTCCCTGGGGTTCTACACATTCCAAAACTAGCTAGGATCCTAATATCTATAAGCAAGTTGGATGATGCAGGAGTGGATACTGTATTGGGAAAGGGCACTTGTAATATGGTACGAGGAGAAATGGTGTTGATGAGGGGAATTTGGTGTGGAACTCTGTACAAGTTTTTAGGAAGCACTTATGATAATGGGTGTAACAATTATGTTGTCCCTAATAAGATAAATAAAGAAGACAAGACCAATATTGTCCCTGGAAAGAAGACCATGATGTGGCATCAAAGACTGGGACATATTGGAGAAAAGGGCCTTCAAACACTACATAGTAAAGGTATGGTTGAAGGTATGTCTAATTGCACTCTAGATTTTGATTTTTGTGAACATTGTATATATGGAAAATATAATTGAGTAAGATTCCCATCTCGTGCTACAAGAGAAAAGGGGATCTTAGAGTTGATACACAGTGATGTGTTTGGACCTGTGCTTGTTCCATCACTAGGTAAATTTGTGTATCATGTTTCATTCATAGATGATTTCTCCAGGAACACATGGATTTATTTTCTTAGAAAGAAATCTAAGGTATTTGATAAATTTAAAGATTTTAAGGCTCTAGTAGAAAATCAGATAGAGAAAAAAATAAAGGTATTGAGGACAGATAGTGGTGGAGAATTCTGCGGAAATGAATTCAAATTTTTTTTGTAAGAAGTGTGGTATATCAAGGCAGAAGACTACTCCATACACACCTCAACAGAATGGAGTTGTAGAAAGTATGAACATGACACTGATGGAAAAAGAAAGGAGCATGCTTAGTGGTGCCGCGTTAGCACAGGAATTATGGGCAGAGGCAGTGGATACAACATGTTACCTGGTCAATCGATCACCCTCATCAGTGCTAGATGATAAAACTCCACACAAGGTATGGACTGGTAAGACACCCTCTCTTGAACATCTCAGAGTGTTTGGTTGTGATTCTTATGTACATGTTCCAAAGGAAAATAGGAGTAAGATGGATAATAAAGTTGAAAAGTGTATCTTTATGGGTTATAAAGATGTTGTGAAATGTTATAAGCTTCGGAACCCAGAAACTAAAAAGATTGTTTACAGTTGGGATGTTGTTTTTAGAGAGGTAAAAGATGTGTCCAAACATGAATTCCTACCAAGGCAAGGCGAACCTGAGAAAATAGAGCTTGAGTTGGATGATGCAAAACCTGAATCATCTGAAGAAGATGAAGCAAAAGAAGAAGAACCTCATACCCTAGTATTGAGGAGATCAGTGAGGGAAAGAAGGAAACTAGAAAGGTATAGTCCACCTGATTTTCATTCTAATTTTTCTTGATCTATTACTGATGATGATCCCAGAACTGTCGAGGAAGCAGTGAATTCAGAGGATAGTAAACTATGGAAGAAGGCCATGGTTGAAGAAATGGATTCCTTTGATAAGAATGAGGCATGGGATATAGTTGAGTTTCTAGCTAGAAGAAAATTTGATGGTAGAAAATGCCTGTTTAAGAAGAAGTTTAATGCCGAAGGAAAAGTGGAGAAATACAAAGCTCGATTAATAGCAAAAGGTTATTCCCAGGTAGAGGGAATCGAATTTGGTGATATCTTTTTTCATGTTGCCAAGTTAACATCTATTAGATTTATTTTATCTATTGTTGTTGCTTTTGATCTTGAAGTGGAACAGATGGATGTGAAGAAAACATTCCTACATGGGGATCTGGAAGAAGAAACCTACATGAAGAAGCTAGAAGGTTTTGTAGTGAAGGTAAAGAAAGAGTTCGTCTGTAAGCTAAAGAAATCACTATATGGTCTGAAGAAATCACCTAGTATGTGGTACCAAAATTTTGACACATACATCCTTGGATTGGGATTTAAGAGAAGCAAGGTTGATCACTGTGTATATTCCAAGAAGGTTGGTAATCACTTCATTTATGTAGTGTTGT
>SNQJ01S0008379.1:157767-189339 GCA_010110895.2 Picea sitchensis | reverse complement strand
GTGTATATTCCAAGAAGGTTGGTAATCACTTCATTTATGTAGTGTTGTATGTTGATGACATGTTGTTGGTAGGAAATAACATGGATGTTATCAAGGAGGTGAGATCACAACTATCCTCCAAATTTGACATGAAGGATCTTTGTGCTGCTAACTTCATTATGAGAATGGAGATTAAAAGAGATTGTGCAAAGAAGAAACTCTGGTTTAATCAAATAAAATATGTTTAGACGATATTGCAGAGGTTTAATATGCATGGAAGTAAACCGGTCAAGGTTCCTATTCCTATAGGTGTAAAGTTATATGCAGATCAGTTTCCCAAGACACGGGAAGAAGAAGAGGACATGTCCCATGTTCTGTATGCCAGTGGAGTTGGAAGTTTGATGTATGCAATGGTTTGTACTAGACTGGACATTGCACATGCAGTGGAAGTTTTAAACAGGTATATGTCAAAACTAAGGAAGGAGCATTGGACAACAGTAAAGAGGGTCTTAAGGTATCTTCATGGCACTACCAGTTATGGATTGTGCTACCAAGGAAGACCAATATTGGACAGAGTGGTGGACATACATGGATTTGTTGATGCAAACTGGGTTGGAGATTTGGATCGCAGAAGATATACAAGTGGGTATGTGTTTAACCTATTTGGAGGAGAAATCAGTTGGATGAGCAAAATATAGGTTGTAGTGGCGCTCTCAACTACAGAAGCTGAATACATGACAGCCACTCATGCAAGCAAGGAAGTAGTATGGTTACAGAGATTGTGTTCAGGTATTGGGTTGGTACAACAAGCAATGAGATTAGATTTTGACAGTCAGAGTGCAATCTTCTTAGCAAAAACCCACCTTATCATTCGAAGACAAAGAATATTGATGTTCAATATCACTTTGTGAGAGACATGGCTGAAGAAAAGAAGGTGTTGCTGGAAAAGGTTGACACTTTGAAGAATATTGCAGATTCATTGACAAAGTCTGTGAGCACAAAAAAGTTCTCCTGGTGTAAAGTAACAATGGGCATTGTTGCCCTAGATTGTTGACTATATAATCATGTGAACCCTTATATACAAAGAAAAAAACAAGTGGGAGAATGTTGGGTATGTTTTATATTCTTTGCATGTGTGTTTGTGGGCATGTCAGATTTGACAACTGCGGTTTTTGCTATTTTTAGCGGATTTTTCTATTTTTAGTGGTTTTCTAAATTAATCCTGGATTAAGTGATTAGGGTTTTGGTAGCTACGGAATACCTAAAACATTGTATATATTATATGGTGAATGGTGAAATTAATACAATAAAGAGTTGAAAGGTGCGACACCAAGGAAGACTAGTTTTCTCTTGGTTAAGGGTTTCTAGCGTAAATCTTTGTGTACTATGTGTATGAGCCATTGATTATTTTATTTTTTTCTTAAGAATCTATATGCATTGCTTTACTTCACAGGTTTAAAACTTACAATTTGCATGACAAAAACATAACTTTTCTCTATTTTTGTGCCCAACTAAATAAACCAAACTTTGCCAAATTTAGGGACAATTGCCAAACTTAATGCCAATTAGCCAGATTTAGCGAGATTTTTCCAAATTTGGAGGATCTCCGCCAGATTTGGTGGAACTACTAGATTTGGTGGAATCGCCAAATTTAGTTGACCTTCTGGAAGGTGCCACGTGGCACCTCCTCATTGGGCTATGTGTCATCGCATAATTGGCCCGAGCCATGTCACTATCCCCCGTGTCAGCCTGCACAGTCATTGTATGAATGCCATGTGTCATTCATAAGATCTGTACGACTGCCATGTGTCATTTGTATAATCCACATCATCGTTGCATAAGCTACCACATGTCATCTGTACAATCTACATAATCACCACATCAGCTGCCACCTATAATATTTATGGTTTCCACGTCATCATACATCCCTACCATGTCAGCATCCGTACTGCCACGTCACCCTACCACATTTGCATCTGTACTGCCATGTCACTGCATAGACACCTGCCATGTCAACATCCGTATTGCCACATCACTACCCATTCACCTTCCACACATCATTTGTATGGCTACCACATCATCATTTTGTACAACCACATGTCGCGTCCATACAATCCATCATATCACCTCCATACGGTGCCACGTGTCATTTTTTGATTGGGCCAAATCACCCCCTAAATAAGCCAAAAAAGACTTACACGTGTCAGCTCCTTGTGCTTCCACGTCTCATTCTTATGTCAACATGATGTATTTCTATCATCATTATGACGTGATGCTGACGTCATCATTGACTTTGACATGTTGACTTTGACTTTAACGTTTTCCTTATTTGACGATATCTTCAGATCGTGATTACTTCTGCATACGGTGTCCATTTAAAATATATATATATATATATATATATATATATATATATATGGTCAGAATCAGATCAACCAGCCTGACGAGATGGAACTGTTTTTTTCTAATTCCGAGAATTTTGATTTTTAGGCCTTCCTCAATCCATTTGGATCACGCCTCCCCACTAAGACCTTTTATACCTCCAAAAGGATATTAACCAGTCATCAAGTGTGGGATAGGCCTCCTCACTTGTCCTCTTCCCTTAAACTCTATCCTATTCATATGTCGCATCATAATCAATTGCATAATAACCATGACAACAAAAAGCATATTGTTTGCCATTTGAACTTGTTCACATCTTACTGAATCCACTACCATCCATGTAGAAAACATTTGGAGTGATAACATCAGAAATATGACTGAAACTGAACCAATATGTTTGATGTGCTTGCACGAAATTAACTTATCTTGAAGCAAAGTATGATTGAACTTCTATTCTACATCCATCCCATGTTTATGCTTAAGATCAATTATTTTACTTGGCACAATTATAGGTGTGTTTCTTGCATAAGTTGGCTTATTTAATTGTTTCATTGTTAGAAGAGATTGATTTTCTTTGATATGATGAACATGTACAACATATTTGTTTCCTTCTTTAGTTAAGTGATATCGATTTTGTTCCCTCAAGAATATTGTTTTGCGATCATATAAATAAGGGATTCCCAAGACCATTCCACATGTTTCTAATGGTACCACATCACATGTTACTTCATCCAAATACTTAGATGTAACTACAAACTTTATGATACATTTCTTTGCTATGGGAAATTTGTGATATTTGTTTATCCGGTTTAGTGAATAAGGTTTGTGATGCATCTTAGCATTTAATCCTAATTTCTGAACCACTTCTTCTGAAATGATGTTAGATTGAGATCCACTATCTATTAATGTGTCGATCTTAGTATGTTTCATTACGACCCTTGTATGAAAGAATTTACTTCTTGAATCAAAACCATCATCAATTTTACCTATCAAGCCAACTGTCGTGATCTTCAACTCATCACTTGAATCATACCCCAAGTCTGTTGGTTGTTTTTTTGGTGCAAATTTTTGCCTCCCTTTCCTCTCTTTGAACCATTTTGGTCTCTTCTCTGGATGCAATTGCCAGTAATGGTCATCATCATGCCCTTCTTTCTTTCAATGCTTGCAACAAAGCTTCTCTTCCTTCACTATCACTGAATTTTCTTGCTTTCCATTTCCCGTTCTTTTGTCTTATTTCCTTGAAGATGATTCCCTTGGTACACCAACTCATGTTTCCCCTACTTCAATATACATTGATTGAACAAAAACCTCATCAAGATTAGTAGGTCCAAACATAAATACACTATTACGAATATGTACAGGTAAGCCTCCTATATACCTCATCAGAGTTTCTTGTGTATGTAATGGAATATTTAACATTAATGCCATCTTATGAAATTCATCCATGTATTCTTGCACCGTTTGTCATTTTCTTAGTTTAATACTTTGTCATTCAATTAATGCCTTTTCCTTATAACCCAAAGGATAAAACTGTTTTGTAAGTGCAAAACCAAAATTTTTCCATCATGGAAATACATTACCAACTTGTTGAGTACCATGTTGCAACTTACTCAGCTACAAGATGAGTGGTGTGCCTACAAGACGAAGTGATGCCAATTTCATTTGGGTTGCCTCATCATTGATTTGTTGTACACTGCAATAAACTTCCATCTGTCCGACCCAGTTATCAAGCCTCTCAACATTGAATTCCCCATCATACATGGGAAAATCTAATTTTACATCAAGTTTAAGTAATGGTATATCGGGCTTATGTTTATAATAATTTTTCTTACATTAGAAGTTAAACTTGTACTTGAAGAATGAGATGATGGAGATGAAGGAGGTGAAGGAGGATTCTTAGGAGGGTCCTCTACTTCTTCACTTTTGGCTTACTTTGAAGATTCCCTTGAACTAGTCTCTTCCATTCCAATTAATCATCATACAACATTTTTACCATCTCCGACATGGAAAAGAACGTTCTTTGAAACACTCTTTTATTTTGAGAAATTTCGTCTTCTGATGCCATCCTCTCACTTTGAGATGTCCTCTTTCTTGATCCAATCTTTGGATCTCCTTCTATAAGCTCTCCTTCACCACGACTTAGCTTTTCCCTGGTAATCATGCAAACTCAAGCAACCAACTGTCAACCTGCTCTGATACCACTTGATCTGAAAGTGATCTTTTAAAGACTATGGTTAAGTTTATGCATGAGTTGATTTACCATTTAGGAATTAACGAGAATAATTTTTTTTAATGAAAGAATGTTGCAGCCATATGAACACATCAAGAACAACAAATGAACAATAAGAACATCAAGACGTAACAACAAGCTTGATAATGGAGTTTGACACAAGTTTGCTTACGTCTCCAGGCCTTTGTCTCAGTGGGTAAGACTTCTTATTAATCTTCAATGCTTTAAGATTACAAAGGAAAGGCTTACATAATAGCTTCTGAAACCAACTTTCATATCTGCAACTTTTGGACAGAAACATACATCACCATTGGTTGGAACAAAAAATTATGAAACTTTTGAGTATGAAGTCGGTTATGCTTGGCTTGACACTTTGGGTTATGGAATCACTTTTTTATTCGACTACTCGGATGCAAAAACATAATTCGTATTGAGACTCCCCTAAAATTCTGCAACATTTGAGTATAAATTAGAATTTCTTTGGAAAAGTAACTCGGGGTGTCCCCTTGACATGGATCTCAATGTTATGCCCTATCAGATCCGTACAGTCTGTACAGTCTTGATTTGCATGCCAAAAACTTAACTTTTCTCGATTTTCGTGCTCGACGAAATAAGCCAGACTCCATCAAACTTAGGGACAGTTTTCAAACTTAGCACCAGTTAGCCAAATTTAGCGATATTCTGTCAGAGTTGGAGGATCTCCACCAGATTTGGTGGAACTTCCAGATTTGGTGGAACCGCCAAATTTAGTTGACCTTCTAGAATTTTCCACGTGGCACCTACTCATTGGGCCACATGTTACTTTATCATTGGCCCAAGCCATGTCATTGCCCACCACATCATCCTGCACAGTCATTGTACGACTTCCACATGTCATCCATACAGTCCACGTCGTCATCGCATCAACTCCCATGTGTCATCCATACAATCCACATCATCGTTGTATCATGCACCACGTGTCATTTGTATGTCTGCCACATCATCATATGACCCCTACCATGTCAGCATTCGTACTTTCATGTAAGCATCCATACTTCCACATCACAACCAAGTCACCTTCCATGTGTGATTTGTATTCCTTCCATGTCATCATTCTGTAAATCCATGTGTCACGTTCGTATATTGTTACATATCACCTTCGCATGGTGCCACATGTCACTTTTTTATTGGGCCAAACCACCCCCTAAAAAAGTAAAAAATGGCTGACATGTGTCAGCTCCTCATGCTTCCATGTGACATGCTAACGTTAGCATGACATACTGTTGACTCATCATGACTCACGGCTGACATCATCATTGACTTTGACCTGTTGACTTTGACTTCGACTTTTTTGCTTGATTGACCTGATCTTCAAATTGCAATAACTTCTACATACGGTGCCCATTTCCATAAAAAAAAATGGTCGGAATCGACTTGACGACCCTGATGCGATGGTGCTAGTTTCATTCGATAATGAGAATTTTGAGTTTTAGGCCTTCCTGGATCTATTTGGATCACGATGAGAGCGGTCAAAGAGAGTGAGGAGTGAGGAATGTGATGGTTCTAAGGTTTACCAATCTAGTCGCAGAAATTAGAGTTTGTGTATGTGTTCAAGGGGTGGTTGAATCGTTTCCTGCAGTCAACAGGGGAGTTAACCAGAGTGGTAGACATATGTGCATACAAGTGAGTAATGATTGAAATGCGTACTAGAAAGGAATAGATCAGATTACCAAAGAGTAGAGGAGAAGATGGGGAGGCATTTATGTACACCAAGGAAGAGAAAACACCCAGAGTAATAATGGAGTTAGCATGTGCTCTGATACCACTATCAGCGAGACATTGGCAGAAAACATAACTGAAGGGATGACTATTAATGATTATTGACATGAAAAGTAAATAAATACAATGAAAATGATTGTTGGTCTTCCTTAACAAATGACTCTTCCTATTACCTACAACTTTTCATATTTAGGTTATGATTACAATAACCCAATCCAAAAACTTAATTTTCTAAAAGAGAAACCCTCTAATTTATGTTTTTATTTCTAAAATACATGTAATCTTTTTTAAAGAAATATAAATAATGCTCCTTAATATCTTAATATATCTAAATTTTTCTTTACATATTTTATTTTAATTTTAAAATGTTGAAATAAACATTCAATTCGCCCTTTCCAAGTTGTTTTAGCCAAAAACAAGGATTTTCAGGATGCCTCCCAAGCGACAATATCGTTCTTAAAATATATATTAAAAAAATAACTGCTTCATAGTGAACATCCGCAACGTCTATCTCAAGGAAAATCTTTCTGATGGTTATGATGGGAAATTGATAATAGACTGGGCAAGTACTTCAGATATTTTAAGTCAAGATGATGTTACACTTATGTGTATATTATATTAATTAAGGTTTCTTATTTTTTATTACATGTTTTACATTACATATTTCCATTACATATTTCCATCACATTAATTACAAAATGATTATTTTTTGGCCAAGTAATTTTTTGTATTATACATTTCTCTTCTCTTGTACTTTATAAAATGCAATTTGTCTTTATCAATGCAATCCAATTTATTAAAATAAAAACTCATTTATAACAAGGTTGATATTTTCGGAATTTTAATTGAGTGCAAATTGTTAAGAATAATTATAAATAACAAAATTTACTTTAGAAAATGCAATTTGCCTTTATGAATGTAATCCAAATGCAATCCAATTTATTAAAATAGAAGCTCATTTACAACAAGGTTGATATTTTTAGAATTATAATTGAGTGCAAATTGTTAAAATAATTATAAATAAATAAAATATTCTTAAGAATAATTATAAATAAATAAAATATTCTTATAATTATTCTTAACGGAAATATTCAACTCTCTCCACAATCGATATTCAGTCTTTTCTTTTCAGATCGTATAGATGGTAGTGCACAAGCCTCTCTTCTCCAAATAGAAAATAATGTTTTATTATATTTTTGTTGATGGCGGGTTTACATGAATGATAAATCCGCAAGGATGTATTCGGATGGGATTTCTTCACGGTAACCTTTGATTCACGGATCTGCACCTTGAATCCAACAGAGATCTCCAGCAGCAATAATCTGACAGATAGATACTTCTCCAATCTAGTGAGCGAAAGATACTTCTCCAATTTAGTGAGCGAAATTTCTTTATGCACACAAGAAATAAAACACACAGAAAACTCCACACACCCTACTCTCCTATGCTATCAATGTACAAGGACTGAGCCTCACGTCTCTCCCATCTTCCTAGCCATCCAGTCAGGGATTCTTACTGGATTTAAGCCAGACCAGGCTCTGATACCATATTAAACTTTGGATGAGCAGACATTATCCACTAATTATACACAAAACAATATTATATTACGCTATTACATGAGATACATCACCTTTAAATAAGTGTTGTATCCAATATATTTTAATATTAGAGAGAGGTTGAGAAAATCTCTCAATAGAAGTTATTTTTCTTCTAAGAAGAAATTAAATTATAATTGGGATATTCTCTAGTTTAAAGTATATTAATAGGATTGAAAGTTTGTTTTGATCTTGGAGTAAGACCTAAAACTATTTTTAATTGACTATCTTCATTGAAAGTAAAACAATCATGGCTCAAGACCTAGAGATATCCTAAAAAAATAAAAATATGTCATATTAAGGATCATCAATATAACATCTTAAATAAATTAAATTTTCTTAAATCATTATGATAACTCAAACCATTAGATGATAAGTATACTCAATACCAATTGAAAACTAAATTATAATATGTTTTTCCCACTTCTATATATATATATATATATATAACTACCTTGTCAAAACCAATATCAAAACATCTATTTAGTTGACTAACAATATCTATGACAACCCACTTTCATCTAATAAAAATAAAAAATAATCCAAATAATAATTCATGAAACATAAAAAAGTATAAACTCTTACTAAAACCCTTAAAAATATATATATCCAAAATTTAATAAAAATATATGTGAATAGTAAGCAAATAGACTTCGGCTCATACCAAAAATACCCATTTCCATATGGAGAGAAGCAGATTAAACCATAAAACCCGATTGATAATCCACCAACTATAAACAATATAACCTTTAACTCCAAGTATTCACTCTACTATACATTATTTTATTAATATATAATTTTTTTTAAATTTCAATTTCTTTTATTGATATCTCCTTGGATATATATCAAGGTGATTAAACTGTATATATACCAAAATGATTGAACTATGTATTTATCACCTGCCTCAACATTCAATGAAGCATAACAGACTGTATATAAAAATGACCAAACAACTTAATTAAACTACCATTAAAATTAAACGCATTTCACCTAACTTTTCTCGACACAATAACATAATTGAGACTTACATTAAAAACTAAATTGACTCCTCCATCAATCTTTAATGACAACCATACAAAATATTATTATTGAACCGTTCTTTTTAAAATGGTATAGAGACGAGAAGAAGCCCTAGTTCAACCGGTCTTCGAAACAGGTAAATAGTTTTGTCCGCGCTGGAAAGGTGAAAGGTAAGGGGAATTGGGACCTTTATGTTAACGGTTGTCTTGCCACTCCAACAGTTTAATTGTCGCATTTTTGGTTTACTATTTTACGCACATTTTATATGGCAGCGGATGCCCTTTACCTCTTTATCAAGAAATTCTATATAACGACTATACACACAACTAACATTTTTCATTGAAGTCGTTGCAGAACCGCATTAGTGAAGAACAACTATCAAAGAAGAAGATTATGAGCAAGCGAGAACTCATGTTACGTAAATGAACTTGTGGTCATAATAAGGAGCATGTCCCCGAAGGCAGGGAAAGAGAACGCTCGGCCTGACTACGTTCCTCAAAGATAAGGGAGAAGATTTCATTTATATTAATAAAATATTTCATTAAATTTAAAGTGGTGGAAAAAGTGTCTCTCAATCTTTAGTTAAAAAGATAATTCTTTTATATAAATATATTAAATATTAAAAAAAAGTTACAAATTAGAGTTAATATTGTTATTAAAAAGTATCTAGGTAAGTGTTTCTCATCACCTAGATGCTAAGGGGTGGGAAAATGTATAATGTGGACCCTAGTCATTTAACTCATGAGATATGAATTAAAATTGACTTTGTGACTTAAGTGAAGGGGGTGAGTGAATGGATATTCAATCTCAACCACTCATCTAATCCAATCTCAACCATTGGATTACCAAACCTTTCAACTTCCCTCATTGAGTCGGTTAGGGTAAGGAGGTGCCCCCATTTGCATTATTCTTCATGAGTTTTGAAGAGCAAGAGGAGAGAGAGAATTTGAGAAAGAGAAGAGAGGAAGTTTGTTGAGCATTGGCATGGATTCCAAGGCAAAGGTACACCAAGAAAATCGAGACATAGGGTACAACTAGCAAAGGGCCATATAGTACAGATTTTGGAGAGGTCATACAATAGAAAAAAGTACAGTCTGTACAACATAGGAGGTGCATGAATTTCGAGACAGGTTGGCATAGAAATCGAGGCACATTTAACACTGAAAATTCTATACAACAAACCTAGAAATTGTGGAACGATTTTCTAGATAGTCCGTACAACATTAAATGTTGTGGCAATCATACTATGGTATGGATTTCTTGCACAAAAATCGAGGAGAAGAATTTTGGGACTATTCTGGAGGTTATTTGGCTCATCTTTTGAGATAAGTTTGTGTAATTTTTGTTGTGAATATTTCTGATGTAACAAAAGGTTTCTCTAATCTCTAAAAATAATAAAAAGCCCCTATGTCACTGGTATTCTCCTCGTGGGTTTTTCCAGGGTCAATGTTAGACCAAAAATCTCCGTGTCTTTAATTTCTAGGTTAGTGTATTGCTGATAGAATTATTTATTTCTACAATTAATGATGTTAAGAATCCTCATGTTTCATTTCTAAGAATTGTTTATATGTTGAGTATTTGTTGTTGTCATAAAACTAGGTTTTTGGGCATTAAACAATAATTAGTCTCAGTGAGACTTGAAACTAGGTGGGGTTTGAAAATTTTACATGGTATCAGAGATGAGTTGAAGAGGAATGCAGAATTAAATTAGCCATACAGAGAGTAGGAAAGAAGTTACTTCACTGGACATAATTTTGGAATTTGTTATTTTAGCCGAGAAGGGTCAATGGCTACAGGTTTAAGAGTTGAGGACAAACTTGATGGGGTAGTAAATTTTGGTTCTTGGAAGGAGATAATGATTTTTCTTCTATAGGAGACTTAGTTATCAAACATTATTGAGAACTCCACTACAAACCTAGTAACAGTACCTACAAATGCTACACTTCTGGTAGCA
The DNA here is from genome assembly GCA_010110895.2 of Picea sitchensis. Classification (NCBI taxonomy): domain Eukaryota; kingdom Viridiplantae; phylum Streptophyta; class Pinopsida; order Pinales; family Pinaceae; genus Picea; species Picea sitchensis. Next base: position 178,421 of record SNQJ01S0008379.1, on the reverse strand, counting down.
TATACCAAGAAGAGTATCAAGGATAAAAATAATCATCCCTGATGCCATCAAGGACCATTTGATTCCTCATATGACAAGGAAGACAATTTCCTATGAGATGTGGGATTCCTTGACGAAGCTGTATCAAAGTACAAATGAGAAGTGGAAGATGGTTTTGAGAGAGAAACTGAAGAGAATTAGAATGACTAAGGCTGAAAATGTGGTCACATATCTTACAAGGATGACACAGGTAAGATATGAACTTGGTATTGTTGGGGAGGCCATTGTTGACAATGGACTTATGAGGACAACATTGAATGGGGTGACCAAACAATGGGTTGTTATTTTTTAGGGAATTTTTGTGAGGGAGAATCTTCCCAAGTGGGAACGTCTTTAGGATGACTTTGTTCAGGAGGAAACCCGGAGAAGGTATGTGCATGGCAGTTCATCTACTATTAATGATGAGGAGAATGTGGTTCTTGTTGCTAACAACAAGAAGAAGTTCAAAAAGGGTTCTAAGGCAAGGAAAAATCCCAAGGGTAAAGGAAAGAAGGACATGAGTAAAGTCAAGTCCTTTGCATGTCACAAACTTGGGCACTATGCGGGGCAATGTCCTAATAAGAAGAGGAAACAGATTGCAGCTTCAGCAGAGGTGGACGAGTTTTCCACCAAGTGCGATAAGGAGTTTTCCTTAGTGGTGTGTCTTTCCACTAGAGCCACACATTCGAGTGTTTGGTATATTGATAGTGGTGCCTCCCACAATAAAACAAGTGTTTGTGAGCATTTGAAAGATATTACACAAATTGGTGATCTTGAGGTAGTTCTTGGAGATGACTGGGTGGTCAAGGCAGTTGGTAGTGGAGATTTTAGTTTCTACTATTGAGGAGAGCAGGTATCATGTGTTGTTCTATGATGGACATGTGCTTCTATTTTCCAAGGGGTCTATCACTTCGGCCAAAGTGATTGGGAATCGACATGAGAAGTTGTATAAGCTCATATTTCATCCATCTAGTGCATTGTATCATACTACCAGCAACACTGATCTTTGTGAGATATGGCATCATAGGATGGCCCATTTTCATCATGGATATCTTAGGTTACTGAGGGAGGTTGTGATTGGAGTACCAAATTTCAGTACAGGGAATCAAGTGTTGCGCAAGGGGTGTGCCTTGGGAAAGTACACCAAGAATGTTTTTCCAAGCAGTGACAACAGAGAAACAAGTATACTTGATCTAATTCATTCTAATGTATGTGGTTATATGTCTTCTGTATCATTGAGTTCTTGTTTGTACTATGTCATATTTATTGATGAATTATCTCATAAGCCTTTTATTTTCTTCATGAAGACCAAAGGACAAGTCTTCAATTAGTTCCAATAATTTAAATCTCTTGTGGAGAACCAAACTGGGAGGAAAAGTAGAGTACTGAGGATAGATAATGGGGGTGAGTATAACTCCAAGGAGTTTAATGAATTATGTGTAGGAGAGGGAATCAAGAGGGATTTGATTGTTCATTACAACCCACAACAGAATGGGGTTGTTGAGAGGAAGAATAGGGGCCATAGTTGGGATTGCAAGAGTCATGTTGCATGATCAGGGGAAGCCACTCTTTCTTTGGGTTGATGCATGTTACACTGCAGTGTATCTGCAGAACAGGAGTCCACATAGAGCATTGGGATAAGACTCATGAGAAGGCTTTCTCTAGGAAGAACCTTGAGGTTGGGCACTTTACGATTTTTAAGTGGCTTATATATCCACATGTCCCTTATAAGAACATGAGAAAGTTAGATCCCACGACACAAAATGGGATTTTTTTTGGGTATAGTGAGATTTCAAAACCTTTCTGCATATACATTCCTTTTTTGAGGAAGACAATTGTGATAAGGGATGTGAGATTTGAGGAGGATATAGCCTTTAGGAAGTCATGAGGTACTAAGAAGGGTGAGCATTCATCACCTCAGATTCAGGTGAGTCTGCAACACACTTCAGCGATACAGAGTTCAGGACCACCAGTTTCGATGACGACTAGTCCATAGGGCACATGGCCATAGATGTTAGGATCAAAGGTTATTTATCCTTAGATTTCAGGATCGTATGCTCAAGATTATACTTCAAGTTCATAGTCTTCAGGTGATGGGGTTGAGCGGGGGGATTCCCCTCCACGGGACGCTACATCAGAGAGGAGGAAGCCCAAGCGGCTTCAGGACACTCTAAAGGAGGCACAAGGTTCTGTGGGGAATCTTAGGCAGGATGTGAGGGAGAATAAATCTCTTGAGATATTTTGCATCTATCTTGCGATGGTAAGCAACATCAGAGAGTCTAAGCCTTCCCCTTTTGAGGAAGTTGTCGGTAGACAGGTTTGGAGAGATGCCATGATGGAAGAGTACAATTCCATCGTGAAGAATGATGTTTGGAAGGTTGTTCCTAGACCCGAGGGGAAGTCAGTGGTGACTTGTAGGTGGCTCTACAAACTCAAATATGCCACGGATGGAAGCATTGAGAAGTACAAAGCTCGTTTTGTGGCTCTGGGGTTCTCAAATGTTGAGGGAGTTGATTATGATGATACCTTCGCTATGGTTGCTAGATATACATCGATTAGGGCAGTGATCTCTATTGCAACAGAGATGGACTGTAAGATCCATCAGATGGATGTGAATACAACATTTGTGAATGGTCTCATATAGGAGGAGGTGTACACTGAGCATCCATTAGGATTTGAGGTGCATGTGAGGGAGTCTCATGTGTGCAAACTGAAGAAGGAATTGTATGGGTTGAAACAAGCTCCCATAGCTTGGTATTCTAGGATTGATGCCTACTTGCAGCAGTTGGGCTTTGAGAAGATTGAGGTGGATCCCAACTTGTACTTCATTGTGGTTGGAGAGGATGTTATCATAGTCTTTCTATATGTTGAGGATATTCTCATTACAGGGGCTGAGAGACTCATTAATATCTAGAAAGAGAGCCTTACTTCATAGTTTGAGATGAAAGATATTGGACTGATCTACTATTTTTTGGGGTTGGAGGTTTGTCAGGAGCCCGAAGACATATTTTTGGGATAGGGGAAGTGTGATTTTGACATTCTAAGGAGATTCCATATGGAGGATTGTAGGCCCATTTCCACACCCATGATTACCAAATGGAAGAATCTCAATGCTTATGATTCACAGTTTCTTGATCCCACATTATATCGTCAGTTGATCGGTTCATTGATGTATTTGGTCAACACTAGACCAGATATTTGTTTTGATGTCAACACTCTTAGTCAATTTATGGTGGAGCCTAGGAGAGTGCATTGGGTGCCAGAAAAACATGTGCTCAAGAATCTTTGTGGTACAGTGGATTATGGCCTGGACTCTCTGAGAGGGGATGGAGTTCGATTGGTGGGCTATACTGATTCAGATTGGGCAGGATGTGTTAGTTAAATGAAAAGTACTTCAGGTTGTCATTTCGGATTGGACTCATCAGTGGTGTATTGGTTCATTCAGAAGAAAAAGTAAGTGGCTTTGAGTTCTACAGAGGCTGAGTATATGGCTTCTATTCAGGCCAATTGTGAGTCCATTGGCTTCGCAAGTTGTTGGTGGGATTATTTGGTGTGCAGTTGAGACCGAATGTGATCTACTGTGACAATCAGAGCTATATCAACCTCTCTGAGAATCTATTTTTTCATGATAGGTCTAAGTACATTGAGATTCGATAGCACTTCATCCAATATTATGTTCATAGAGGAGCAGTTGAGATATAGTATATATCCACAGATGAGAAGGTTGCGAACATACTCACAAAAGATTTTGGGAAAGGGAAGTTTGCACCTTTCAGAGATAAGATTGGGGTGGTGAGTACAACCTTCCTCGTTAAGAGGGAGTGTTAAAAATATTTAAAAAGTGCCTAGGGAAGTGTTTCTCATCACCTAAGCGCCTAGGGGTGGGAAATTTTTTAATGTAGACCTTAGTCATTTAATTCATGAGATATGAATTAAAAGTGACTTTATGACTTAAGTGAAGGAGGTGAGTGAATGGACATTCAATCTCAACCACTCATTTAATCCAATCTCAACCATTGGATTAAGAATCCCTTCAACTTCCCTCATTGAGTCGATTAGGGTAAGGAGGTGCCCCCATTTACATTATTCTTCGTGATTTTTGTAGAGAAAGAGGAGAGAGAGAAGTCGAGCATGAGGAGAGAGGAAGTTTGTTTAGCATTGGCATGCTTTCCAAGGAAAAGGTACAACACAAAAATTGCGGTAGAGGGTAGAACAAGCAAAGGGTCATATAGTACGGATTTTGGAGAGGTCATACAACAAAGAAAAGTATAGTTTGTACAAAAGAGGAGGTGCACACATTTCGAGGCAGGTTAACACAGAAATCAAGGCACATTTAATGCTGGAAATTTGGTACAACAAACCCAAAAATTGTGACATGATTTTCTAGACAGTTCGTACAACATTAAATGTTGTGACAACCATACTGCGGTATGGAGTTTTTGCACAGAAATTGAGGAATATAATTTTATAATTTGTTATTTCAGCCGAGAAGGTTCAATGGATACAGGTTTAAGAGTTAAGAACAAACTTGATGGGGTAGTAAATTTTGGTTCTTGTAAAGAGAGAATGATTTTGGTTCTAGAGGAGAGTGAGTTATGGGACATTGTTGAGAACTCCACAACAAACCCAGTAACAATACCTACAGATGCTACACTTTTGGCAACATATACCAAGAAGAGTATCAAGGATAAAATAATCATCCTTGATTCCATAAAGGACCATTTAATTCCTCATGTGACAGGGAAGAAAAATTCCTATGAGATGTGGGAGTCCTTGAGAAAGTTGTATCAAAGTACAAATGAGAACTGGAAGATGGTTTTGAGAGAGAAATTGAAGAGCATTAGAATGAATAAGGCTAAAAATGTGGTCACGTATCTTACCAGGACGACACAGGTAAGATATGAACTTGGTGTTGTTGGGGAGGCCATTGTTGAAAATGAACTTGTGAGAACATCATTGAATGGGGTGACCAAACAATGGGCTATTTTTGTTGAGGGCATTGTGGCAAGGGAGAATATTCCCAAGTGAGAACTTCTTTGGGATGACTTTGTTTAGGAGGAAACCTGGAGAGGGTATGTGCATGGCATTTCATATACTGGTAATGATGAGGAGATTGTGGCTCTTTCTTCTAACAGCAAGAAGAAGTTTAAAAAGGGTCCTAAGGTAGGGAACAAGCCGAAGGTTGAAGGAAAGAAGGACATGAACAAATTCAAGTTCTTTGCATGTCACGATTTTGGGAACTATGAGGCACAATGTCTCAATAAGAAGAGGAAACGGATTGCAGCTTCAACAGAGCTGGAAGATTTTTCCTCCAAGTTCGATAAGGATTTTTCCTTAGTGGTGTGTCTTTCCACTAGAGACACACATTCCAATGTTTGGTATATTGATAGTGGTGCCTCCCTCCATATGATAGGTGTTTCTGAGAATTTGATAGAGCTTACAGAGATTGGTGACCTTGAGGTAGTTCTTGGAGATGACTGAGTGGTCAAGGAAGCTGGTAGTGAGACAATATCATTTCAGAGGGAGTCTCAACCTCCCATGTTGATGAGATATTTTCTATATGTTCCTAGCTTCAAGAATAAATCATTTTTAGTTTCTACTATTGAGGAGAGTGGGTATGAGGTGTTTTTACATGATGTACATGTGCTCCTATGTCAGACAAAGTGATTGGGACTCGACATGAGAAGTTGTACAAGCTCATGTTTCAACCATCTAGTGCATTGTATCATACTACCAACAACAATGATCTTTGTGATATATGACATCAGAGGATGTCCCATTTGCATCATGGAGATATGAAGATGTTGAGGGAGATTGTGATTGGACTACAAAAGTTCAGAATAGAGCACCAGGATTTTTGGAAGGGGTGTGCCTTGGGAAAGTACACCAATATTGCTTTTCCAAACAATGATAACAGAGTAGCAAGTATAATTGATCTGATTCATTTTGATGTGTGTGGTTCTATGTCTTTTGTATCATCGAGTGGTTGTTTGTACTATGCCATATTTATTGATGACTTCTCTCGGAAGTCTTGGATTTTATTCATGAAGACCAAAGGACAAGTCTTCAATCAGTTCCAAGAGTTTTAATCTCTTGTGGAGAACGAGACTGGGAGGAAAATTAGAGTACTAGGGACAAATAATGGGGGTGAGTATACCTTGAAGGAGTTTAATGACTTATGTGTAGGAGAGGGAATCAAGAGGGAGTTGACTCTTCATTACAACCCACAACAAAATGGAGTTTTTGAGAGGAAGAACTAGGCCATAGTTGGGGTTGTGAGAGCCATGTTCCATGATGAGGGGCTGACACTCTTTATTTGGGTTGAAGCATGTTACACTGCAGTTTATCTGCAGAACATGAGTCCACACAAAGAATTGGGGGATAAGACTCCTAAGGACGATTTTTCTGGGAAGAAGCCTGAGGTTGGGAAATTTATGATTTTTGGGTGCCTTACATATTCACATGTCCCTTCTGAGAAGAGGACAAAGCTAGAGCCCACGGAAAAAAAGGGGTTTTTTGTTGGGTATAGTGATACTTCAAAGGATTTATTCATATACATCCCTTCATTGAGGAAGATATTTGTGAGAAGGGATGAGAGATTTGAGGAGATAGATCCTTTAGGAAGTCATGAGGGACTCAGAAGGGTGAGAAGTCATCACCTCAGATTCAGGTGAGTGTACCACAGACTTCAGTGATACAGAGTTTAGGTCCACCAGTTTGATGATTGGTCCATAGGGCAGAGGGACACAGATGTCAGGATCACAGGTTACTGATCCTCATATTTCAGGATCGTATGCTCAAGATTCTACTTCAGGTTCACAGACTTCAGGGGATGGGGTTGAGGAGGAGGAGTCCCCTCCACAGGACATTACTTCATAGAGGAGGAAGCCTAGGTGGCTTCAGGACACTCTAAAGGAGGCACAGAGTTCTTTGGGGAATTCCAGGCATGCTGTGAGGGAGAGTAAGCCTCTTGGGATATTTTTCAACTATCTTTCGATGGTGAGCATCATCAGAGAGTCTGAGCCTTCCACTTTTGAGGAGGCTTCCGGTAGATAGGTTTGGAGATATTTCATGATGGAAGAGTACAATTCCATCATGATGAATGATGTTTGGGAGGTTGTTCCTAGACGTAAGGGGAAGTCAGGGGTGATTTCTAAGTGGTTGTACAAACTCAAATATGTTGCATATGGAAGCATTGAGAATTACAAAGCTCATTTTATGGCTCGGGGGTTCTAACAGGTTGAGGGAGTTGATTATGATGAGACCTTCGCTCTGGTTTCTAGACATACCTTGACCAGGGAAATGACCTCTATTGCAGCAGAGATGGGTTTGAAGATCCATTAGATGGATGTGAATACTGCATTTCTGAATGGTCTCATACACGAGGAGGTGTACATTGAGTAGCCATTAGGATTTGAGGTGCATGGTAGAGAGTCTCATGTGTGCAGACTGAAGAATGCATTGTATGGGATGAAAAGGTCTCCCAGAGCTTGGTATTCTAGGATTGATGCCTACTTACAGCAGTTGGTTTTTGAGTAGAGTGAGATGGATCCCAACCTATAATTCACTATGGTTGGAGAGGATCCTCTCATACTCTTTCTATATGTTGACGATATTTTTATTACAGAGGTTGAGAGACTCATTACCAGTTGAAAGGAGAGCCCTTCTTCATAAGTCAAGATGAAATATATTGGACCGATGCATTATTTTTGGGGGTCGGAGGTTTGGCTGGAGCCTGGACACATCTTTCTAGGACAAGGGAAGTATGCTTTTGACATTCTTAGGAGATTCCAGATGGAGAATTGTAGGCCCATGTCCACACCCATGATTACCAAGTGGAAGAAGCTCAGTGCTTTTGAGTCACAGTTGTTTGATCCCACATTATATCGTCAATTGATTGGTACGTTGATGTATTTGGTCAACACCAGACCAGATATTTATTTTGTTGTCAGCAATCTTCGTCAATTTACAGTGGAGCCTAGGAGAGTGCATTGAGTGGGAGAAAAACATGTGCTCAATTATCTTTGTGGTACAATGGATTATGGCCTGGACTATATGAGGGGGGGTGGAGTTTGATTGGTGGGATATACTGATTCAGATTGGGAAGGATGTGTTAGTGACATGAAAAGTACTTCAGGTTGTTGTTTTGGATTGGGCTCATCAGTGGTGTCTTGGTTCAATAGGAAGCATAATTCAGTGGCTTTGAGTTCTACAGAGGTTGAGTATATGGCTACTAGTCAAGCCAGTTGTGAGGCCATTTGGCTTCGCAAGTTGTTGGTGGGATTATTTTGTGTGCAGTTGAGACCCATTGTGATAAACTGTGACAATCAGATTTGTATCAAACTCTCTGAGAATCCAGTTTTTCATGACAGGTCTAAGCACATTGAGATTCAATATCACTTTATCTGAGATTATGTTCAGAGAGGAGTAGTTGAGATACAATATATAGCCACAAATGAATAGGTTGCAGACATACTCACAAAAGCTTTGGGGAAAGGGAAATTTTCACCTTTCAGAGATAATCTTGGCATAGTGAGCAACACCTTCCTTGGTAAGAGTAGTGTTAAAAATAATTGAAAAGTACCCAAGCAAGTGTATCTCATCACCTAGGCACCTAGGGGTGGGAAAATGTCTAATGTAGACCCTATTTATTTAATTCATGAGATACGAATTAAAATTTATTTTATGAATTAAGTGAAGGGGGTGAGTGAATGGAAATTCAATCTCAACCACTCATCTAATCCAATCTCAACCGTTGGATTAAGAAACCCTTCAAATTCCCTCATTGAGTTGGTTAGGGTAAGGAGGTGCCCTCATTTGAATTATTCTTCATGAGTTTTGGAGAGAAAGAGGGGAGAGAGAAGTTGAGTAGGAGAAGAGAGGAAGGTTGATAAGCATTGGCATGCATTCAAAGGAAAAGGTTCAACATGGAAATCGAGGCAAAGGGTACAGCCAAAAAAGGCATGTATAGTACATATTTTGGAGAGGTCGTACAAGAGATAAAAGTACAATATGTACAACAGAGGAGGTGCACATATTTCGATGAAGGTTCACACATAAATCGAGGAAAATTTAATGCTAGTAATTCCATACAACAAACCCAGAAACTGTGGCATGATTTTCTAGACAGTCCATACAACATTAAATGTTGTGACATTCGAGGAGCATAATTTTGGGACTTTTCTGGAGTTTATTTGGCTCATCTTCTGAGATAATTTTGTGTAATTTTTGTTTTGAATATTTATGTTGTAACAAAATATTTCTCTGATCTTTGAAAATAATAAAAACCCCTCTTTCATTGGTTTTCTTCTTGTGGGTTTTTCCAGGGTCAATGTTAGACCAAAAAATTTTTTGTCTTTAATTTCTGGGTTAGTGTGTTGTTGATAGAATTATTTATTTTTGCATTTAGTATTGTTAAGAATCCTCATGTTTCATTTTTGAGAATTGTTTATATGTTGAGTATTTGTTGTTATCATAAAACTGGGTTTTTGGGCATTAAACAATGATTAGTCTTAGTGAGACTTGAAACTGGGTGGGGTATGAAAATTTTACATGGTATCAGAGCTAAGTTGAAGAGGAATGTAGAATTAAATCAACCATACAGAGAGTAGGACATAAGTTACTTCACGGGACAAAATTTTGGAATCTGTTATGTCAACCAAGAAGGGTCAATGGCTACAGGTTTAAGAGTTGAGGAAAGACTTGATGGGGTAGTAAATTTTGGTGCTTGGAAGGAGAGAATGATTTTGGTTCTACAGGAGAGTGAGTTATGGAACATTGTTGAGAACTCCACAACAAACCTAGTAACAACACCTACATAAGCTACAATTTTGGCATCATATACCAAGAATAGTATCAAGGCTAAAAGAATCATCCTTGATGCCATAAAGGACCATTTTATTCCTCATGTGATAGGGAAGACAAATTCCTATGAGATGTGGGTGTCCTTGACGAAGTTGTATCAAATTACAAATGAGAATCAGAATATGGTTTTGAAAGAGAAACTAAATAGCATTAGAATGACCAAGGACGAAAATGTGGTCACATATCTTACCAGGCTGACACAGGTAAGGGATGAAATTGGTGTTGTTGTGGAGGTCGTTGTTGACAGTGACCTTGTGAGGACAACATTGAATGGGGTGACCAAACAATGGGTTTTTTTTGTTGAGGGCATTGTGGCAAGAGAGAATCTTTCCAAGTGGGAATGTCTTTGGGATGACTTTGTTCAAGAGGAAACTCGGAGAGGGTATGTGAATGACAATTCATATACTAGTAATGATGAGGAGAATGTGGATCTTGATGATAACATAAAGAATAAGTTCAAAAAGGGTCCTAAGGAAGGGAACAATCTGAAGGGTGAAGGAAAGAAGGACATGAGCAAATTCAAGTTCTTTGCATGTCACAAATTTGGGCACTACGTGGGGTAGTGCCCTAATAAGAAGAGGAAACAGATTGCAGCCTTAGGAGAGGTGGGAGAGTTTTCCACCAAGCTCTATAAGTATTTTTCCTTAGTGGTGAGTATTTCCACTAGAACCACACATTCTAATGTTTGGTATATTGATAGTGGTTCCTCCTACCATATGACAGGTGTTTGTGAGCATTTGACAAATATTACATAGATTGGTGATCTTGAGGTAGTGATTTGAGATGACCAGGTGGTCAAGGTAGTTGGTATAGGGACAATATCATTTCAGAGGGAGTCTCAGCCTCCCATGTCATTGAGAGATGTCCTATATTTTCTTGCCTTGAAGATGAACTTGATTTTATTTTCTACTATTGATGAGAGGGGGTGTGAGGTCTTGCTCCATGATGGATAGGTTCTCCTATTTCCAAAGGGATCCAGTATCACTTCGGCCAAAGTGATTGGGACTCGACATGAGAAGTTGTACAAGCTCATGTTTTAGCCATCTAGTGCAATGTATCATACTACCATCAACAGTGATATTTGTGATCTATGGCATCGGAGGATGGGCCATTTTTATCATGGAGCTCTGAGGATATTGAGGTAGATTGTGAGTGGAGTACCAAAGTTCATTACAGAGAACCAGAAGTTGTGTAAGGGGTGTGCCTTGGGAAATTACACCAAGACTGATTTTCCAAACAGTAACAACATGTATACTTGATCTGATTCATTATGATGTATGTGTTCCTATGTCTATTGTATCATTGATTGGTTGTTTGTACTATGTCATATTTATTGATGACTTCTCTCGGAAGTCTTGGATTTTCTTCACAAAGACCAAAGGACAAGTCTTTAATCGGTTACAAGAGATTAAAGCTCTTGTGGAGAACTAGAGTGCGAGGAAAATCAGTGTACTAAGGATAGATAATGGGGGTGAGTATACCTCCAAGGAGTTTAATGACTTGTGTGAAGGAGAGGGAATCAAGAGGGATTTGATTGTTCCTTATAACCCACAACAGAACGAGGTTACTGAGAGGAAGAATAGGGCCATAGTTGGGGTTGCGAGAGCCATGTTTCATGATCATGGGTTGCCACTCTTTCTTTGGGCCGAGGCATGTTACACTGCAGTTTATCTACAGAATAGGAGTCCATAGAGAGCATTGGGGGATAAGACTCCCGAGGAGGATTTCTCTAGGAAGAAGCTTGAGGTTAGGCACTTTATGATTTTTGGGTGCCTTACATATTCACATGTTCCTTCTAAGAAGAGGACAAAGATAGATCCCACGACAGAAAAGGGGATTTGTGGTGGGTATAGAGAGACTTCAAAGGCTTTCCACATATACATCCCTTCCTTGAGGAAGACAGTTGTGAGAAGGGATGTGAGATTTGAGGAGGATAGAGCCTTTAGGAATTCATGAGGGAAAGAGAAGGGTGAGAAGTCATCACCTCAGATTCAGCCTATTCCAAAAACTACTTCAGTGATACAGAGTTCAAGTCCACTAGTTTCGATGATGACTAGTCCACAAGGCATAGGGCCATAGATGTCAGGATCATAGGTTAGTGATCCTTAGATTTCAGGATAGTATGCTCCATATTCCACTGCAGGTTTACAGTCTTTAGGTGATGGGGTTGAGAAGGAGAAGTCCCCTCCACGAGACACTACTTTAGAGAGGATGAATCCCAAGTGTCTTTAGGACACTCTGAAGGAGCCACATGGTTCTGTGGGGAATCCCAGAGAGGCTGTGAGGGAGGGTAAACGTCCTGAGAGATTTTACAGCTATCTTGCGATGGTGAGAAACAGTAAAGAGTCTGAGCCTTCCACTTTTTGGGAGGCTCTTGGCAGAAAGGTTTGGAGAGATACTATGATGGAAGAGTAAAATTCCATCATAAAGAATGATGTTTGTGAGGTTGTTCTTAGACATGATGGGAAGTCGATGGTGAGTTCTAGGTGGCTCTACAAACTCAAATATGTTGCAGATGGTGGCATTGAGAAGTAGAAATCTCTTTTTGTGGCTCAAGTGTTCTCATAGGTTGAGGGAGTTGATTATGATGAGACCTTCACTTTGGTTTCTAGATACACCTTGATCAGGGAAGTGATCTATATTGCAACAAAGATGGGTTGAAAGATCCATCAGATGGATGTGAATACTGCATTTATGAATGGTGTCATACAAGACTATGTGTACATTGAAAAACCATTAGGATTTGAGGTGCATGGGAGAGAGTCTCATGTCTGCAAACTGAAGAAGGAATTGTATGAGTTGAAACAAGTTCCCAGAGCTTGGTATTATAGGATTGATGCCTACTTGCAACAATCAGGCTTTGAAAAGAGTGAGGTGAATCCAAACCTATACTTCATTATGGTTGGAGAGGTTCCTCACATACTCTTGCTATATGTTGATGACATTTTCATTACAGGGGCTGAGAGACTCATTAATAGCTGCAAGGAGAGACTTGCTTCATAGTTTGATATGAAAGATATTGGATTGATGCATTATTTTTTGGGGTTGGAGGTTTGGCAGGAGCATGGAGACATCTTTTTGGGACAAGGGAAGTATGCTTTTGACATTCTAAAGAGATTTTGGATGGAGGATGGTAGGGCCATGTCCACACCCATGATTACCAAGAGGAATAATCTCAATTCTTCTGAGTCACAGTTGGTTGATCGCAAATTATATCGTGAGTTGATCGGTTCGTTGATGTATTTGGTCAACACTAGACTAGAGATTTGTTTTGTTTTCAATGCTCTTAGTCAGTTTATGGTGGATCCTAGGAGAGTACATTGGGTGGAAGAAAAACATGTGCTTAGGTATCTTTGGGGTACCGTGGATTATGGCCTGGACTATTTGAGAGGGGATGGAGTTCGATTGGTGGGCTATACTGATTCGGATTGGGCAGGATGTGTTAGTGATAGGAAAAGTGCTTCGGGTTGATGTTTCAGATTGGGCTCAAAAGTGGTGTCTTGGTTGAGTCAGAAGCAGAAGTCAGCGTCTTTGATTTCTGCATAGGTTGAGTATATGGCTCCTAGTTAGGCTAGTTGTGAGGCCATTTGGCTTCACAAGTTGTTGGTGGGGTTATTTGGTGTGTAGTTGAGACTAATTCGGATCTACTGTGACAATCAGAGTTGTATCAAACTCTCTGAGAATCTCGTTTTTCATCACAAGTCTAAGAACATTGAGATTCAATATCACTTCATCCGAGATTATGTTCAGAGAGGAGAAATTGAGCTACAATATATATCCACAGATGAGTAGGTTGCAGACATACTCACAAAATATTTGCGGAAAGGGAAGTTTTCACCTTTCAGAGATAATATTGGGGTCATGAGTAACACCTTCCTCGGTAAGAGGGAGTGTTAAAAATAATTAAAAAGTACCTAGGAAAGTGTTTCTCATCACCTAGGGGCCTAGGGGTGGGAAAATGTCTAATGTGGACCCTATTCATTTAATTCATGAGATATGAATTAAAATTAACTTTATGACCTAAGTGAATGGGGTGAGTGAATAGACATTCAATCTCAACCATTCATCTAATCCAATCGCAACCATTGGATTAAGAAACCCTTCAACATCCCTCATCGATTCGGTTAGGGTAAGGAGGTTCCCAAATTTGCATTATTCTTCATGATTTTTGGACAGCAAGAGGAGAGAGAGAAGTCGAGCAGGAGAAGAGAGGAAGTTTGTTGAGAATTGGCATGCATTCCAAGGAAAAGGTACATAACGAAAATCGAGGTAGAGGGTACATGCAACAAAGGGTCGTACAATATGGATTTTGGAGAGGTCGTACAATAGAGAAAAGTACAGTCCATACAGGAGAGGAGGTGCACACATTTTGAGGAAGGTTGGCATAGAAATCAAGGAACATTTAATGTTGGAAATTTTGTACAACAATCACAGAAATTGTGGAATGATTTTCTATACAGTTCGTACAACATTAAATGTTGTGACATCCATACTGTGGTACATATTTATTGCACATAAATTGAGCAGAATTTTGGGACTGTTCTGGAGGTTATTTGGTTCATCTTCTGAGATACATTTGTGTAATTGTTTCTTTGAATATTTCTATTGTAACAGAAGATTTTTATGAGCTCTGAAAATAATAAAAATCTCCTCTCTCACTAGTTTTCCCAATGTGGTTTTTTCCAGGGTCAATGTTAGACCAAAAATATTTGTGTCTTTATTTTTGGGGTTAGTGTGTTGTTGATAGAATTATTTATTTCTACATTTAATGTTATTAATAATCCTCATGTTTCATTTCTAAGAATTGTTTATATGATGATTATTTGTTCCTTTCATAAAATTGGGTTTTTGGGCATTAAACAATGATTAGTCTCAATGAGACTTGAAACTAGGTGGGTTATGAATATTTTACATGGTATCAAAGTTGAGTTTAAGAGGAATGCAGAATTAAATCAGCCATACAGAGAGCAGGATAGAAGTTACTTCACCGGATAAAATTTTGGAATTTGTTATTTTAGCCAAGAAGGGTCAATGGCTACATGTTTAAGAGTTGAGGAAAGACTTGACGGGGTAGTAAATTTTGGTTCTTGGAAGGAGAGAATGATTTTGGTTCTACAGGAGAGTGAAGTATGGGACATTGTTGAGAACTCCACAAAAAACCCAGTAGCAATACCTACAGATGCTACACTTCTGGAAGCATATACCAAGAAGAGTATAAAGGATAAAAGAATCATCCTTGATGTCATCAAGGACCATTTGATTCCTCGTGTGACAGGGAAGACAAATTCCTATGAGATGTGAGATTCCTTGATGAAGTTTTATCAAAGTAAAATTGAGAACCAAAAGATGGTTTTGAGACAGAAACTGAAGAGCATTAGAGTGACCAAGGCTGAAAATGTGGTCACATATCTTACGAAGCTGACACAAGTAAGATATGAACTTGGTGTTGTTTAGGAGGCCATTGTTGGCAGTGAAATTTTGAGGAAAACATTGAATGGGGTGACCAAACAATGGGTTGTTTTTGTTGAGGGCATTGTGTCAAGGGAGAATCTTGCCAAGTCAGAACTTCTTTGGGATGACTTTGTTCACGAGGAAACCCAGAGAGGGTATGTGCATGGAAGTTCATCTAATGGTAATGATGAGGAGAATGTCGCTCTTTATCCTAACAAAAATAAGAATTTCAAAAAGGTTCCTAAGGCAGGGAACAAGTTGAAGCGTGAAGGAAAGAAGGACATGAGCAAATTCAAGTCCTTTCATGTCACAAGTTTGGGAACTATGCGGGATAATGTCCTAATAAGAAGAGGAAACATATTGCAACTTCAACAGAGGTGGAAGATTTTTCCACCAAGTTCGATAAGGAGTTTTCCTTAGTGGTGTGTATTTCCACTAGAGCCACACATTCGAGTGTTTGGGATATTAATAGTGGTGACTGCCTCCATATGAAAGGTGTTCGTGAGCATTTGACAGATCTTACACAAATTGGTAATCTTGAGGTAGTTCTTGGAGATGATCAGGTGTTCAAGGTAGTTGGTAGTGGGACAATATCATTTTAGAGGGAGTCTCAACATCTCATGTTGTTGAGAGATATTCTATATGTTCATGTCTTGAAGACGAACTTGGTTTCAGTTTCTACTATTGAGGAGAGGGCGTATGAGGTGTTTTTACGTGATGAACAGGTGCTCCTATTTCCCAATGGGTCCAATATCACTTTGGACAAAGTGATTGGGACTTGACATGATAAGTTGTACAAGCTCATGTTTCAACCATCTAGTGCATTTTATCATACTGTCAGCAACAGTGATCTTTGTGAGCTATGACATCGTTGGATGGCCCATTTTCATTATGGAGATCTGAAGATGATGTTGAGGCATATTGTGATTGGAGTACCAAAGTTCAGTACAGAGCCATAGGAGTTGTGCAAGGGGTGTGCCTTGGGAAAGTACACGAAGACTTATTTTCCAAGTAGTGACAACAGAGTAGGAGGTATACTTGATATAATTCATTATGATGTATGTGATCCTATGCCTTCTGTATCATTGAGTGGATGCATGTACTATGTCATATTTATTGATGAATTCTCTTGGAAGTCTTGGATTTTCTTCATGAAGACCAAATGACAGGTCTTCAATCAGTCCCAAGAGTTTAAATCTCTTGTGGAGAACCAGAATTGGATGAAAATTAGAGGACTGGGGATAGATAATGGGGGTGAGTATACCTCCAAGGAGTTTAATGACATTTGTGCAGGAGAGGGAATCAGGAGGGAGTTGACTGTTCATTACAACACACAATAGAATGGGGTTTCTGAGTTGAAGAACATGGCCATAGTTGGGGTTGCGAGAGCCATGTTGCATGATCAAGGGCTCCCATTCTTTCTTTTGGATGATCCAAGTTACATTATAGTTTATTTGCAGAACATGAGTCCACACAGAGCATTCAGGGATAACACTCTCGAGGAGGCTTTCTCTGGGAAGAAGCTTGAGGTTGGGCACTTTATGATTTTTGGGTGCCTTACATATTCACATGTCCCTTCTTATAAGAGGAAAAAGCTAGATCCCATGACAAAAAAGGGGAATTTTTTTGTGTATAGTGAGACTTCAAAGGCTTTCTGTATATACATCCCTTCCTTGAAGAAGATAGTTGTGATAAGGGATGTTATATTTGAGGAGGATAGAGCCTTTAAGAAGTCACGAGGGACTAGGAAGGGTGAGCACCCATCACCTTAGATTCAGGTGAGTCCACAACAAACTTCAATAATAGAGATTTTAGATCCACCATTTTCGGTGATGACTGGTCCACAGGGAACAAGGCCACAAATGTCAGGATCACAGGTTATTGATCCTCATATTTCAGGATTGTATGCTCTAGATTCTACTTCAGTTTCACAGTCTTCAGGTGATGGGGTTGAGCAGGAGGAGTCCCCTCCTCGGGACACCATTTCAGAGAGGAGGAAGCCCAAGTGGCTTCATGACACTTTGAAGGAGTCAAAGGGTTTTGTGGGGAATCCCAGGAAGGTTTTGAGGGAGATTAAACCTCTTGAGAGATTTTGCAACTATCTTGCAATGGTGAGAAGAATAAAAGAGTCTAAGCCTTCCACTTTTGAGGAGGTTGTCAGCAGTCAGGTTTGGAGATATTCCATGATGGAAGAGTACAATTACATCATGAAGAATGATGTTTGGGAGGTTGTTCCTACACTTGAGGGGAATTCAGTGGTGACTTCTAGTGGCTCTACAAACTCAAATATGTTGCATATGGCAGCATTGATAAGTACAAAGTTTTTTTTGTGGCTCGGGGGTTCTCACGGGTTGAAGGAGTTTATTATGACTAGACCTTCGCTCTGGTTTCTATATATACCTCGATTAGGGTAGTGATCTCTATTGCAACAGAGATGGGTTGGAAGATCCATTAGATGGATGTGAATACCGCATATATGAATTGTCTCATACAAGAGGAGGTGTACATTGAGCATCCATTATGATTTTAGGTGCATGGGAGAGAGTCTCATGTGTGTAGACTAAAGAAGGCATTGTATGGGCTGAAACAAGCTCCCAGAGCTTGGTATTCTAGGATTGATGCCTACTTGTAGTAGTTGGTCTTTGAGAAGAGTGAGGCAGATCCCAAATTTTACTTCATTATGGTTGGAGAGGATCATATCATACTCTTTCAATATGTTGATGATATTTTCATTACAGGGGTTGAGAGACTCATTACTAGCTACAAGGAGAGCCTTGCTTCATAATTCTAGATGAAAGATATTGGATTGATGCATTCTTTTTGGGGGTTGCAGGTTTGGTAGGAGCCTAGACACATATTTCTAGGATAGGGGAGGTATGCTTTTGACATTTTGAGGAAATTCCAAATGGAGGATTGTATGCCCATGTCCACACCCATGATTACCAAGTGGAAGAAGCTCAATGCTTCTGAGTCACAATTGGTTGATCCCAAATTATATCATCAGTTGATCAGTTCGTTGATATATTTGGTCAACACTGGACCATATATTTGTTTTGCTGTCAACAGTCTTAGTTAGTTTATGGTGGAGCCTAGGAGAGTGCATTGGGTGGAATCAAAACATGTCCTCAAGTATCTTTGTGGTACAGTGGATTATATCTTGGACTATCTGAGAGGGGATGGAGTTCGATTGGTGGGATATAGTGATTCATATTGGGCAAGATGTGTTAGTGATAAGAAAAGTACTCCAGGTTGAAGTTTCAGATTGGGATCAACAATGGTTTCTTGGTGCATTCGGAAGCAGAAGTCAGTGGCTTTGAGTTCTGTAGAGGCTGAGTATATGGCTGCCAGTCAAGCCAATTGTGCAGCCATTTGGATTCACAAGTTGTTGGTGGGATTATTTGGTGTGAAGTTGAGATCGCCTATGATCTACTATGAAAATTAGTTTTGTATCAAACTCTATGAGAATCCATTTTTTCATGACATGTCTAAGCACATTGAGATTCAATATCACTTGATCTGAGATTATGTTCAGAGATGAGCAGTTCAACTAAAGTATATATCCACAGATCAACATGTTGCAGACATACTCACAAAATATTTGGGGAAAGGGAAGTTTGCACCTTTCAGAGATAATATTGGGGTGGTGAGTAACACCTTTCTCAGTAAGAGGGAGTGTTGAAAATAATTAAAATTACCTAGGCAAGTGTTTCTCATCACCTAGGAACCTAGGTGTGGGAAAATGTCTAATGTGGACCCTAGTCATTTAATTCATGAGATGTGAATTAAATGTGAATTTATGACTTAAGTGAAAGGGATGAGTGAATGGGAATTCAATCTTAACCACTCAGCTAATCCAATCTTAACCATTGGACTAAGAAATCATTCAACTTCCCTCATTGAGTCGGTTAGGGTAAGGAGGTGCCCTCATTTGCATTATTCTTCATGAGTTTTAGAGAGCAAGAGGAGAGAGAGAAGTCGATTAGGAGAAGAGAGGAAGTTTTTTGAGCATTGGCATGCATTTCAAGGAAAAGGTATAGAACAGAAATCGAGGTAGAGGGTACAACCAACAAAGGGTTGTATTGTACAAATTTTGGAGAGGTTGTACAATAGAGAAAAGTACAGTGCATACAACAGAGGAGGTGCACACAATTTGAGGCAGGTTGGCATAGAAATCAAGGCATATTTAATGATGGAAATTCCATACAAAAAACCCAAAAGTTGTGGCATAATTTTCTAGATAGTCCATACAACATTAAATGTTGTGTGAGTCGAAAACTAGGGTACAGATTTCTTGCACATATATCAAGGAGAAGAATTTCAAGACTGTTCTGGAGGTTATTTGGCTCATCTTCCGAGATATGTTTGTGTAATTTTTGTTGTGAAAATTTCTGTTGTAACAAAAGATTTCTCTGAGCTCTGAAGATAATAAAAATCCGCCCTCTCACTGGTTTTCCCCTTGTGGGTTTTTCTAGTGTCAATGTTAGACCAAAAATCTACGTGTCTTTAATTTCTGGGTTAGTGTGATGTTGATAGAATTATTCATTTCTCCATTTAATGTTGTTCAAAATCCTCATGTTTCATTTCTGAGAATTTTTTATATGATGAGTATTTGTTTTCGTCATAAAAATGGGTTTTTGGGCATTAAACAATGATTAGTCTGAGTGAGACTTGAAACGGGGTGGGGTTTGAAAATTTTACAAATATTAATTCATTTGTCTATGAAAAGTAGTTTTAGTAATATTTAAATCATTTCAAAGACAAGTGTTCATGAACATCATTTGGAAAAACATAATATTAAGCATGGACAATATCATTGTGATGACGATGATAATGATTAACATCCATTGAGAGTCAATTGGTCTATTGGACCTTAAGAAGGTAAGGGATTACTTGCAATTCTTTAGAATTATGTTTATGTGGTCGAATTAAGAGAAGATTTCCAAGATCACCATCGTTTTGTTGACTTAAAAGGTTAGGAAGGTTAGTAGTGTGACAAGGTTAGGAAGGTTGGTACCATGACAAATAATTTGAAATTGAGATCTAATATAGACAATCTAAGAGAAAGTGTTTTTCATCTTCGATCCTCCTAATATCACAAGGGTGACACATTCTTTCATTGAAAAGAATTCTAGGAATTGACCAACGCCCAGTTTCACTATGGAGGTCATGAGAATTTGTTCTTATTTGAGAAATGCTTATTTTTTTCTCTACACTTGTTCTACCACTCTCTACCTTTCTCTCATTCTCTCCCTCCCTCCCTCCCTCTATATTTCTCTACCAATCTCTCTCTCTCTCTCTCTCTCTCTCTCTCTACCAATATC